>JANSVA010031632.1:0-14224 GCA_025504915.1 Erythroxylum reticulatum | reverse complement strand
TAGATAATAAACTTTGAACATACCTCATCTCTAACGAGCATAAATACCAGAGGTGATTTCCCATGTGAGAGGGCCAATTTATAATCTCTCTCATATACTTGTGATTAGTCTGAAAATATATTTATGCAAAAACCACATATATTCATGAATCAAATGATACACTATGTATAATCTTCATCATACATTATATACAAAATATGAAATTATAATGAGTGAACATACATAGAGAAATGTTTATTAGTACATTTCAACATCTACGTAGTCCTAGTGACTTTACATGCCCAATGTATACATCTCTGGAAATTGGCTTTGTCATTAGGCCTGTTATCACATCTTGCGTCTATATACATTTCATGTTCACTTCTTCTCATCCAACTATATCTTTTAAATAACCATACTTGGTATCTATGTGCTTTATCTTATAATGAAATTTGGGGTCTTTAGTATAAGCGATTGAAGCTTGACTATCACAGTTGATGGTCACTAGATAATTTTGCTTTTAGTGACTCCCAAATGCACTAAGAATCGATGAAGCCACAAAGCCTCTTATACTACAGTTGAGAATGCTATAAATTTAGCTTCCATTGTGGATAATGCAACGCAAAATTGTTTCTTACTTATCCATGATATTGCTCCATGGTTTAGTAAGAATACATATCCTGAGGTAGATTTCTTTCATCTAAATCTCCTCCCTAATATGCATCTGTATACCCTTGTATACGTAGATCATTGCCTTGATAACATAATGCATAGTCCACAGTTCCCTTTAGATACCTTAATATTCTCTTTATTACTTTCCAATGTGCTTGGCTTGGATTTGATTGATATCTGCTCACCATCCCAATAGCGTAAATACATAAGACTTCCAATTACACTAGAGTAGGGAACATTCTTCATTTGTTTCTATTCTTGTGGCATTGACGAGCAATTTTTCTTAATATGGCTGTCATTTTAGTAATATAATTATTAATTGGTTCGGAATCTTGCTTATAGAATCGTTCAAGAATTCTTTGAATGGACATTGCTTGTGAAAGTGATAACAATCTCTTCGAATGATCTTTTGAAATCTTGACTCCAAGAATGTATGCCACTTCACTCATATCTTTTATATCAAATCAAATGATAACTAATCTTTGATTTGCGTAAGAAACACATAATAATTACAAGCAATCAATATATCATCCACGTATAAAGATAAAATCGTGAATTTATCTTTGGATCTCTTAAGATACACACAATGGCCTTCATCGATGATATGAAAATCATATGAAATGATTATGTTATGAAAACGAATTGTCTTGAAGATTGGTTCAGGCAATAAATTGATTTTGATAACCGACATACCTTATTTTCTTGACCTGCCTTAATGAAACCTTCAAGTTGTTCCATATAGATTTCTTTATCTAATTCTAAAAGAATTTTTTACATCCATTTGATAATATTCAAGATCTATAGTGGCTACTATAGCCAAAATAAGACGGATTGAAGCAAACTTCACAATAGGTGAAAAAGTTTCCTTGTAATCAATTCCCTCCTGTTGTGCATATTCTTTTGCTATAAGGCGTGCCTTATATCTTTTGATATTGCCATCTACTTTTCACTTTATTTTGAGAAGCCACTTGTTTCCAATTTCTTTATGCCCTTTAAGGAGGTCAAACAAGTCCCATACTTGATTTGAACTTAAAGGAGCCATTTCTTCTTTCATTGTTTTCATCCATTCTTCTTTATCAGGGCCAGTAAGAGCCTCATTTACATTCCTTGGCTCTTCTTCCACTTGCAGAACAATCATATTAATTTCTCCTTTAATCTCAAAACAACTTTGGGAAATTATTCCTTGATTACTTTGTCTTAAACTAGGTTCATCTTAAACAAATTCATGATTGATCTGATTGGTCCCACTTAGATCAGTCATCATAGAGAACCTTTATGTGGAATTTCTCCCACTTGGTTGAAGTTCCTCATCTTGATTCTTCATAACAGAATCATTCTGATCAAGCGAATCATATAACAATGGGTCTTTAACTATTTCGTCTTGCTTAGGAAAATAATTCTTTAAGAATGTTACATCTCATGATTTAAATTTAGTTACTCCTCCATTACCTTATTCACTAATGAACACGTATCCTTTTGAGTGTTCTGAATATCTAATAAAAATACTTTTTCTCCCTCTTGGGCCTAATTTCCCATGGTTGTTAGAGAGCTCATGAACATAGGCTGCACATTCCCAAGGTCTAAAACTTGATACATCAAGTCTCCTACCAGTCCATAACTCATATGGTGTGTTAGTAACTGATTTCGTGGGCACACGATTAAGTATATAGGTGGCTGCTAGCAATGCATCACCCCAAAAAGTGATTGGTAAATTTGCTTGGGCTATCATAAACCTAATCATTTATAATAATATCCTATTTCGTCTTTTAGTGATTCAATTTTGTTGTAGGGTTCTAGGAATTATTAATTGCCTTTCTATTCCTTTCTCATCATATAAAGCCTTAAACTTTTTTAACAATTATTCTTATCCACGATTAGTTCTTAATGTTTTTATTTTCTTATCTAATTAATTCTCAACCAAGTTCATGTATTTTATGAAACAATCGAATGCTTCTAATTTCTGATAAATCAAATAAACATGACCATACCGATTATAGTCATCTATAAAGGTGATGAAATAAACTACCCCACGTCTAGCCCTTATATTCATTGGACCGTAGATGTCAAAATGAATTAATTGTAATGGATATAAAGCTCATATTTCCTTTCCAAATGGTTTTCTGGCCATTTTACTAGCTAAACAATGCTCACTTGTAGGTAGATCTACTTAACCTAGATTACCTAAAACTCCTTCTTTAGCTAGTCGACTAATTCGATTTTGACCAATATGACATAGTCTAGCATGCCATAAAGTTGCAACATTATTGGAATTACTAGATGTAAATAACGAATAACTTATATTATTATTTTCCTTTAACACATCCGTTACAATAAAACCATAACATAAAAAGCCATGACCATAATTAATAGATCCAAGATACAAATCCATTCCACCACTATGGAAATTTATATTGAAACCACGTTTAGCTAGCATCAACACAGATAAAAGATTCCTACGAATCTATGAAGTAAATAATACTTCATATAGGATTAGGGGTTGTCCTCTATGCGTGTCCTATTTACATGTGCCAATTCCTTGTACAACAACTCTAGAATTATCACCTACATAAAGCCATCGACTACCACTTGGGAGTTTATGAAACTCAATAAAGGCATCTTTATCCTTCGCTAGATGGTTGGTTGCTTCTGAGTCTGCAATCCACAAAGGATGTGATTAAGTTAGAAAAATATAATAAGAATTTATAGATCAAATGTTTGTATTATCAAGTTGTACCTTTTTAGGCTCGGTATAATCTTGAGTAAAGTGTCCTTTATTACCACAATTATAGCACTTCACATTTTTCATGTTCTTTTTCTTGAAGGGACATTTTCCCTTTCCACGTTGGTTCCATTATGCCTTCTTGGAATCCTGAGGAGAGTGGTTGAATCTCTTATTATTCTTCCACTTAGGTCGACCATGATGCTTGTGTTTCTTGTTCATAGCTCCATGTGATCTAGAACTAGCTGTATATGCCTCAGAAGACATCTTTGAGGCTTCAAGATGCTCCTCCTCCAACATGAGATGCCTCATAACATCTTCGATCGTCTTGATGTTCTCATTATGAGTTAGGTGCATCTTCATATGCTCCCAACTATGAGGCAATGAATAAATCACAGCTTGCACTTGTTGTTCATTAGAAAGCTTATGACCAACATCACATAACTCACTTACCATATTGAACATTTGCCTCAGATGCTTTTGCATATGGGCACTTCTTATAAATATCAAGCTTAATTGTAATTGACCTCACTTTGGTTATTGGAGCACCTCTAAAATTAGCAGCAAATACGGACCACATGTCCTTTTCTGTTTCGAATTTGCAGAACTCTCACATAATATCATTATCCATGCTACTTAGCAACGTGATGCAAGCTAAAAAATTCTTTTTCAATAATTCATATGCATCACGGACCCTTTTATGATGGGTTGTATTGCCTTCCTTAAGAACTTCCAAGGTTAGGTTTAATGGTTCAAGAGCCTCTTACTCCTTTAGCACATATTGGATTTTCATATTCTAGATTTCATGATTGTCACCATTGAGTTTCTCACCCCTATTGAGTTTTTTAACAACAATATTCTTTGAAGTAGTAGTCATTTTTCTTTTTGTTTGAAACACTAAGTTTCTACAATAAGAAAGAAATATATATGCGCATTAATGTCAGATTAATCATTCATAGAGTAACTAATTTGATCACAATTGCTTATAAAATCAAAACTCCACTAATGTGTTCAATCATCATTTGTACAACAATCAAATCCTAATTACTTTACATGAATTCCTATACGATATACATGTAAACATATTACATAAAAAATAAGACTTTGTTTTTATAAAAAAAATATTGTATTAAATGCACTACAACGACGAATAATCTATAGGTAACGACCCTACACGAAAATTAGTTTACAAGTTCTTGTGACATAGTTCGCAAAGCCTGATGTACAATAGCTCTTACTATTTCCATTGGAAGACCTATAGGATACAAAGTCCTATTTGACTCCCTTCTACACATCTCTTTAATAAATGTTATCACTAACAAATTATAAGTCTTTTTGTTAGGCATATTATTTAAGAGCATTCGTAACAGTTCGCCTTGGGGTTGAGATAATGTTGCAAGGAAATTCATATACTTTACTTCAACATCTGTATAAGCTCGACAACCTTCAAACCATAATTCTTGCATCATGTTATTAATTGAAATAACATGTTGTGTTAGACCATCTCCGGGCATTAAATGCATGTTAACTAATTTTACATACTACCAATACATCTCTTAAATGCCTCATATCGAATAAGCTTAGGCGTCCGCTTAATAATAGGCATTTTCTTGGAAAATAAAATTTCAAGAATCAGAAGAGTACATAAAATAACAAATTATTTTGTCTAACACATAGTGAACTCATGCTTATATTATGGAAAAAATTTAATTCTATTAGTAATTTATTTAACTAAGCAAATTATGCTATTAGTATCTAATCAATTATAAACTTATTTATAATCTAATCATATTCAAAAATGAAAATTCAAATTGAATTAGAAACTTATTTCTAATTTAAATTATAATTGAACTAATCAATTTATCTTGGTTTAATTAGAAACTAATTTCTAATGAAACTAAACCCCTTTTTTAAATCTTTTCTATCTTGGCTTAGAGAGAGAGAAGAAATGACTATTCTGGCTTAGAGAGAGAAGAAATGAAAACACAACGTTGCCTTGTTGAAGACCATTCATAAAAAAAGAAAAACAAAAACTCTTTTTTTGTTCTTAATGTTTTCGTAAGAACTATTTTTCACTGTTGAATAACATTCATTTTTCACTATTGAAGTCTTTCAACAATCATCTTCCCAATACTCATGAAAGAAAAGAAAAATGAAATCCAACATTTCTAGGTTGGATTGTAGGAAAAAGAATAAGTAAAAACCTTAAGCGTAAACCAGATGTATGATATAGCAAGAAATAGTGTTCAAAAAATCATGATATTCATAAAAATGCATATCATTATTCACAAATCATCAATGGCCAAATTGCATATTTACGCATGCATATAACATAAAAAAATTTACCTGCTCTAATACCAATGTTAGATATAATCAAGATAAAACACAATCACACAGATCATGTCAAACAGGATCTTTGTATATGCATATAATAAACAAAAAACATATACTTGGTTTATTATTATACTTCTACCGATTAAAGAACTTTTACTGCTTTTCTTCTTCTATAAAAGTTTTCGTTTATAAGATTAGATCTTATCTTTTTATTCTTTTGTTTCTAAACGCTAAACATTAACTACCTTTGGTAGTTATGTAAAGTATAATGACCATAATACCTCTCATAGGTACCCCTCATGGGTGTACTTGATTCATTATTTTCTATGGTTAGTTGTACGATTGATTAGTTAAGCCTGTGTGCATTAAAGATTACTTGTCTTAAAGTTATCAACCATTGAAATGCATTGTTGGATTCTAAGTCACCAATCATCATCAAGATTTATTATTTTGAAAATTGGTATCCATATTTAGATTTTTTCTGTTCGTAAGATTATTTTGTTGTATAGTCAATTTATGTAATTCAATTAATTATTACATACAAAACTAAGTTCTTACTCTTTTATCTCATAAATTCTAACGCAATACTTACACTCCAATAATTCTGACCAACATCTAAGATCTTAGTAAAAAAAATTAAAGGTGGAATTGATGTAGAAGAACATATGACATTGGCCGAGATTGTTATCGTCATAATTTTCCACCATTAGGAACAACTTTCCTATTTACTTTCCTTACCTCTTTAAGAATAATCATGAATTTAAGGCCTTGCGTTGTTCAATTAATTTCATAAGTACAACTTATTGACAATTCTTAAGAGGATATTATCACAAGTATTTTGATTTGTTATTTTCTAGTTTCCTTAACATCTTCCTTAAGACAAGTTTCATCATTTGGTTAGCAATAAAAGGAGTATAAACAAAGTATCGTATCTTTTACATCTCCATCGCCAATAAAGAATGCTCCTTATTCTTCTATCCCTTAAACATCCATCAACATTTATTTATACTGACTACATTTTCTTGTCAGTACTATATGGAATCAACCGTTGCTTAAATTCTTTCTTATTCGTACTGACCATAACATAATTTCTATCCTTAGATGTTTAAGGATTTTGAATGTCCCTTGTTCAGTGCTAGGATTTAGTCCATAAATTTCTATTCCAATGGGATTATTGTTAGGATTTAGTCAATAAATCCCTATTTAAATGAGATTCTTATATTGTTTGATTTGATAAATATATGTTTTCAAATTTTCCTTTATTATATACTTCACATCTTTGCTTTTAACACTTAGTATTAGAGCCCATCTCGATGCCTGTTAAAATTAAAAGTAGCAGTCTTCTAATAGTCTACTGAACAAGTATGGCAACAAAGAATTCATTTATATAATCAGCAGCTCGAAAAGTTGATATATACATGTCATAAATGCCCAATTTGCCAAGTAAGTGTTAGCTCAAATATTATTATTAACGATTTTTTATGATAATTGTATAATATTTCAAAATTCAAATTGAATTTATTTCCTTGTATAATTAACGCTCTTATTCTCAAAAGGAAACAAAATAATAAGAAATATGTTTTCTTTCTAGCAAGAATCTTCATTATAAATTTGCTTTATTAGAAATTGTTTATCTGAAAAGATCCTACTAATTATGAAGAGAACGTATATTAGCCCCGTAATTACTGAAAGATTTTTTTTTGCAAAGATGACATCTAAGTTATTCAGATTTAAATCTATCTAGTTGACTAAGAAGGCATGATAAAGCAATGGATAGTTGAAGAAATTGATTATTTAAGGAAGAGCCAACGCAACTGTGAAAAACAAGGAAACGATATAGAAGCTTGTGAAGCTATATTATCAAAACTAATCAAAAGCACATGCATTCTTGAAAGCGATATCTTTATAAAAAATTCTCTTGTATGTTATGTTTGAGCTCGAGTCCTGTTCCCAATCCCAACGCACCCATTTGGGGTGATCAGTAGAGATCGTGCGAGAGACACGTTGAAACCACTCTTGTGTAGTTCGCCATGGTGAAAGTCTTTTCTTCGCTGCGAAGATGTTCCATAGTATAGCGTACGTAACCTTCGGGACAAATATACTGTGGCGAAAGTCTTGCTTCGCCATGGCGAAGTCACTAAATTTGGCGCAGAAATCCTTCGGGAAAGGTTTGGCCCAGCGTACTCTGGACCTTGCTGTGGTGAAACCTTCAAACAAAACCTAGACCACCAACATTCAATAACACAAAATACATACATTCATACAATTGTTTCAACACAACATCCTATTCCATCACTAATAGACATACAATCTCAACAAAGACAATAAACATAAACATGTACAAAAGAGAACAACTTCATATCTTAATCTCATTACTAAATCAAAAAGTTTGAACAACTATAGCTACGTATCAAAAGCCACACCCTTGGCTTAATGCAAATACAAAAATACAATGAGTGTTCATGTTAATATGCTTATAAAGCTATCCAAAAATGTAGTTACTAACTTAGTTACTAAAACTCAGATCTCGGAGTATGCCAATTGTGTTACAAGGATCGCTAACTTTCTCGTCCTACACCTGAGGAGTGAAAATGATGGGGTAAGCTGCGAAGCTCATTGGTTGATACATTTATAGCTATTGGCAACGAGCCATACGATTCAAGCAGATATATATATATAGATATAATATATATATATATATATATATATCCCATTTAATCTAGCAATTCTATCAACCACAATTCTAGCTCAAAATTCATAGATCAAAATGTCATCACATAGAACATATCATGAAGATTCATCCATCAAAACATAACACTTAATTATGTATCATACTTGACAATTCAAAGATGCAATGCATAATAAATGGCTCGAGAGTTTCGTGGAATAAAATGGTGAAACCAAAGTTTACACCATGAACAAAATGAGTCCATTTTTCGGAGCTCATATACCACAAGTGGGCAGCCGGGAGAAGGCTCTTGTCAATGTGCATGTGATGAATGAAACAGTTCCTCTCTTGCCCAAACACAATCAAATTTCAATGCTTAACTCATTTTACACACATTCATACTTTTCATGTCATCATGTTTTTTCCTCTTTTCATTTATAAAAAATGCCATGACATTTTTCAAGGCATAACATGATCATAATCACAATGCATTTTCAACAATTGCCATATTTCAAAACAAGCAATTTAACACACAATATACAAGCAAAACAATTTGCCTATATTACACAACAATTATAAATATATTACCCACCTAAATTCTTTGAAAAATCCAACTCAAAGTTGCCTTTCCTCTTGCTCCTCTCGCCTTCCTTGATTCCTTTTATCAATGACAAAAATTTCCATTCAATAGGAATACAATTTGAGGACCCATAAATAGCATATTCACTAAGATAAATTCTAAATACTTAATCTCTTCCAAAAAGTCCAAACCTTTGGGTCAATTTTCTATGAACATTCTGATTAAGTAAATGAAGAAATTTGATAATAGTTCCTACTAGAAAAATGTTCCTCATTATATTAAGTTTCTAATGACACCAAAATCATTCAATTGATTTAGAAATTTGAAAGTTATACCCCAAATATTTTTGGACTATTCTTATGTTGAAATAGTATTTTGTGCTCAATTTCCATCTAAACATTGAAATTCTTAGAGACAGAATTAAAACTCAATTTCATCAAACAATTTGTATCCCTATGTCTCTAGTTTATGTAAAATGAAAAATCATTCCATTTGGATAACTATAGAACAAGTTATGCCTAAAATACTAAAGCATATTCAAGCTGTACATGAAACTTAGCCGCGGCAAAACCAGAAGTTGATTGCAGCGAACTTTCACAGAAATATACGTAGTGAACATGTTTTGCTACATTTTCCAGTTTTTAACTTCCAACATTTCACATATAACCCATATTGTACCTAAACCATCTTTTCTACTTCATTTTAACTCAACATCATTCACAAATAAATCATGATCTATCTTGGATCATTAACCCAAAAAGAGAACATTTGTATATACCATTCATCAACAACTTCCTACACATATTCAACTTCATTTTCACTTTCATTCCATTTCTAACTATCACTAAATATGCTTCATTCAACAAATCAAGAAGGGTTACTTCTTATACTTGTTTATCTTTAAGATCTTCAAACTCTTCAAGATCTTTCTTGAAAGCTAAGAAAATTGAAACCTTAGCTTAGCTTTCTCTTCTTTTCTCTCCTTCTCTTCTTCTCTTCGTATTTTTCTTCTCTTCTTCCCCTC
This sequence comes from Erythroxylum reticulatum, assembly GCA_025504915.1. NCBI lineage: Eukaryota > Viridiplantae > Streptophyta > Magnoliopsida > Malpighiales > Erythroxylaceae > Erythroxylum > Erythroxylum reticulatum. The sequence goes on along the minus strand of JANSVA010031632.1, from coordinate 4,248 downwards.
ACTCACATTTTCTTCTTCTTCCAAATGCAAGACAACACTTTTCTTTCCAATTATGCCCTTAATGAGTATAGAATGTCCATTTTACCCCTTCCTTTAATGCTTATGATCTTTACCCTTAAGTGATCTTCCAAAAATGCCCTTCATTAATACACTCTTACTAATTTAATTTAACTAAACCATATAATAAAATCCTACTAACATTTACATAATAATTAACTCCAAATAAAATGATTTATCTATCAAGACCACAAATCATGCTTAATAAATAAAAAATTTGGGGGCTAACATTTCTCTCCCTCTTACCATAATTTCGTCATCGAAATTCTTATTTAATTGATCAGGAAGGCATGATGTTCCTCTATTTCCCATTTAACTTCATCCCCCAAATAATTTCTTTCAAGTGGCCATAGTCAATAGACTCACTCGGTTGTTCAATCCCATATTTAGTCATTCACTTTCTTAACTAGTTCATTATTATATTTCAGATTACTCATAATTTTTCCACTTCCTGTGTTGATAACACGAATATCATATCATATCAGTATTTCTTAACATACTCACATATATCACATTACAAATCTAAGACATCTTTGATAGTAACACTAACTTATAAGTCAATGGTGCAGTTCTTAATAACTTTATATGGACCAATATAATTCAAGCTTAGTTGCTTCTTTATCCTAACCTGAACACGTATTGCACTCAATCTAAGCACACCTTGGCAAGGTGATACTCTCAGAGATATTTCATCCTTTGCTTCATAGTTCACATCCCTATAGCGTCAGTACACTTAACTCTTATATCTATCTCACTGTATTCCATACCTTTGGAGTTGATCCACTTAATTCATTCATTTTTCTTGAGTCATTTAAATTTTTTTAACATAGATCAATTTCACTTATCAGCAGTATCTCAAATCAATTCTAGCCTTCAACCATCTTTGTCCCTATTCATCCAAATAAAGAGGTCGATGAATCTTTATGTCGTATAACATCACAGTATTTTAATGTTATCACTATGATAATAATTGTGATGCTTAAAGCCAAATAGAATTATACATTAATCTCATGTTCCTATGAACTCCAAAATATAAGCTTTAAGCATATCTCTGACAGTTAAGACCGTCGGAAAATTCAAACATTCATTCACTTAAGTCTACATTCTTAGCCATTAAATGTTGTTTCGGTGTATTCCTACTAGGATGTATAGCTTAAGTTGTTATTTGTGCTTTCTCTATTAATTTCTTTACTTAATCATCTTTATCGGGTATACATACATCTCATTTATCACAAAGCATCAATTTTCCAATTCAAACTGGAAATATAGATCCATTTCCAAATTCCTCAATAAGATTCACAATTTCTAAATCCTCAATTTGGGCTTTGTTAATCCTTTCATGTGAAACTGATCTCTAATTCCATAGCAAATAGTACTTTGATTTGCCTAAAATTCAACTACACATTCTATACTCCTTTTTGCACTAGATTTGATAACCTCAATATCTGAATTCATGCTTCACTGCTATTGGGATTTCTGATTAATGTATCATATACAACACTAAGTTTACTTGGAAATACTCATTTATATAATCATAATCTTTCAGTACTGATATCCATTGTCTCAGTCTCGTATTTAATTCTCTCAACTCAATAATTACCTCAAACTTTAATGAATTGTATATTTATAGATATCCAATATTTTTTTATACATATAATGTCTCCAACTTTCAAGCAATCACTATTACAGCAAGTTTTAATTTATGTATCAAATAATCAACCCATGAGGTTTCAATTGTCTCCATACATATGAAATCACTTTATTATGCTGCATTGGATTTTATCCTAATCTCTTATACAATATCATTGTATACTATAAAATCTCCAAATCTAGACGATATAATTAATATCGGTGTTATAATTCCTCAAAATTCTCTTTACTTTCATTACTCATACGATTTACACATTTTTCCCTCAAGTATTCAAACTATTCTTCTCAACTTTTTGAATGCATTTAATATATCATCAAATTTTTCTTGGATCGCTTTAATCTTCAATACTATGACACTGTTAGGACATTTGCTAACTGGAACAAATATTTCCAACGCTTCGTATGCCCATGATTAATTCTTGTAATTTCTTAAATAACTAATTCCTCGATGAGGTAACTATATATCATATTATTTTCAATTACTAATTGACTTCCCTTTCTTAAATGATTTTCTCCATTCTTTAGATTTTCCTCATATTTCACATTGACTTATGCTAATGTTTGCTCATTCATACTAGTTTCTTCAAATATTTCAATTTATTTGCAAACTTAACTTCCTGTGTTGGTATCACATTCATCAAAATCTAATTTATATCTCCTGTGCATATTCGCATAGAATATAATGTGGATCTAAGTTCTCATATTAGTAATAGTGTTACTTCAATTTCCAAAAATCCACTCATCTAGTTGGATACTTTATATCAAACAAAATACATACATTCTCAGTAGCATACTCTACCTCTTATGCTTGAGTCTCCACTAAGGATATGACTCCAATATTCACTTTTGACTTATTATATATTCATTTATGATTTGTTCTTTCATTGATCATTCTTAATATAAACTATCTAATCTACTTAACCTAATTAAATGAAATTCTTCTTCCGAAGAAGATTTCTGGCTACTATCATCTATACTGTTGATATAATCTTTATCAATCAACTGCTATCATCATCAATGATGTTTTAGCCATTCTTAACACCTCAATACGGTCAATTTCAATTGTTCATAACATTTCAATAATTTCAATTTCCGTCACACTTTACATGATCAAAATATCCTTTATAATAAAACTCAATGAAATAAGAGATATATCCGTTTACTCTTATATTTTGGTATGTACCATCAAGATCATTACATCTTATATATAAAATTAATTTTGACAGGTCACCAATTTATATCTCATACTAATCGTACATCAATCGCAATTGATTCTGAACAACCTCTGAATATTTTATGACTATTCAAAAATTACTCCTTCATAGTAGTTACCTTTTCAACATAATCACCTATACAATACTTCCATCACATTATTCATCAATGTAACCACATTATCGGATATGTACTCATAATAGCTGGTCGACATAACCTTGAGAACTTCTACATCTATCACCATTATTTGTTTCAATTTCCATATGTACGTTTTTAATCAATTTAGAATTATGGACGCATAACCATCTTGAAATTCTAATCTCAAATTCACTAGCATAATTTTATACCAGATCATAAATTCCAAGTTCAACTTTTGAATTCTACTTTGCCTGTACACTTTAAATCTTGTCATTTCCACCCCTATCACTATTTCTTTTTCAGTCAATTCATAAAAATATTTTCACATCTATATCAATTCAAGTACATATCCACAACAAAATTCTACTACCATATTCACTGACATAACCACAAATACTGAATCTATACCTAACATATCGGGCTACGTAATATTTTTTATTTCTAAATATCCACGACTTTCCTTATCTTACACTCTGACAAAACACCATTCTTCTTATTATTTCTAGTAGTCCAAACTTGTAATGAAAGTTCATACATGTGACTCATGCGGTTGCTTACTGGGATTCTATACTTATTAGTACCCTTCTCTAATGGTGAGGAGTCAGGTGCAGCAGATCCTTGCAAAACTATTCGTGTTCTTTTATAAAGTGGCATTTTACTCCTTCAATAAGACATTATTTTTTGGCTTACTCTCATTTTAAATCACATTTCCTACATGTATGCATGTCACTTAATGCTATCAATCAATTCAACAATGCAAACGATTTATTATAAACTATAATAATTCATATTACTACGTATTCTAAGCCTAGGAATCCTCAAAACTCTAAGCTCTAATACCAAACATATTGGTGCCTGGGTCTTATTCCCAATCGTGAGGTGCCCATTTAGGGCAATCGGGAGAGATCACTACAAGAAAACTACGAAGCGATGACGAAATTTTGCGACGGAATAGAAACTGTTAGAAATTAGCGACGAAAAGTATATTTCCTTCTGTTGGATCCCATTTTCGAAACTTAAACATTCGGAGACATAACAAAGCCCGTCGGCCCATAAGGGTGGTGTGTCCACAATAGCCAAACATCAACATCACCATTTTCGAGAAATCACAAGAAAAACTCAATCATATTTCATTAATGAATCCAAATAAAGTTTATACAAGCTCATTACAAAATACAAAATACAAAATAC
>JANSVA010031624.1:0-14224 GCA_025504915.1 Erythroxylum reticulatum | reverse complement strand
AAACTATAACTGAAGAAGATAAAGTTACATGTAAATACACTTGCTTTCCAGGGCACTATATTTACATAACTCCAACATTAAATCCTTGTGATTTACGAGACAAAACTTAATGGAACATAATGTTTTTCTCTAAAACTCTACATTCTAATCTTTTTTTCTCCCCTTATAATAATAACTATAAAATCATGACACCTTGCATACTTTAAGAATCAACTCTATCTCAATGCCCTCTGCCCCCTTATAATAGGTTATTACATCTAAAAAAATTTCTCGTTTTCTATTTATTACTCATCTTCACTATACCATTGCATTATACAAAAGATATTACAACATTATTCATAAACTACCACTGCATTATATAACATATACAACTAGATAATACAACTGATACCACCATATGTTAAATAAAAATCAGTAAATAAACCAAAATATATTTTGTAACAAATAAATGGGTGCCACAATAGAAAATCTCTTACACCTAAATATTGGATCTTCTTCCTTCTTTTCAAATTCTTTTTTTCTCTTTACTATTACAACTTTCACCCTAAACAAATAGCATCCAAGTTGGAACTTATTTTAATTACTAAATTTTATTTTACTTATCACAAATAATTTGCAACAAAAGCTTTAAAACTTTACATCTCATTACTCATAACAACATTACCATTTATAATTCTCATAAATGTTTATGTAGCTCCAAAACAATTATTATACAAAAATGATAACAACTAATGAAGACATACATATATTGGAATAATAGTTATAATGCTTTATTTTAAATATAAAACTTAAAACCTCACCTTAATCAACAATAATCTAGCTAGGAAAATAGATATATCAATAGTAAATGATTGACATATTCCTTTTGATTCTTTGATAAATTTATCCTTAGGCATATCAATTACAATTTTATCTATCTACTAACACTAAACAATAAAACTAATCATATAATTTTTTTATTATTTTTAATTCCAAGTGGTAAGTATTCGCCATTAATGATTGCCACTTATTTGGCCAAAAAGGGTTTTTTTAAAGATAAAATAAAGAACAGTAGAAAGGCTAAAAAAAAAGACGATCAAGGGGAACCAACAATAACAACACCTAAGAAAGAGAACTGGAGAAGAAGGCCAAGCATGACACAAGAAAACATTTTAAAAAATCATGCTCTAATGACCATTTTACTAGGAATTGGTTCATGAAGGGTTTAGTTTGATGAATTTTATCTTTTTTCTTTTTCTAGTAAGTTAGTGACATAATGTTGGCTACCTTTTACTGCAATTGAAGATCCATTTGGTACCATCTTGCTTTAGTAAGTGTAAAGGAATGTGTTAAATCACCAACATTAGTATGTTTATAGGAATGTGCAGGCGTTGGTATACGAAAAATTTAGAAAACTTAAGGAGCACCTTAGTGATCTCAATAAAGCTATGGATGCAAGTTTAGCAAAAGAAGATGGAAACACTATGCATGAAACTTCAAATTGATATTCCTTTAGATGATGTCATTAACATAGATGATCTAGAGTATGTCTGATAGAGCTTTGGCTTTTACAAATTGTGCTCCTTATGGTTCATAATCAAAAGAGAGACTAAACATGCAACTGGCCCGAATGACGATGGGATCATTAGAGTTAAAGATCATAAAGATAATGAAGCTAAAGTTAGTCTAGATGTAGAAGATGCAAGGAGAAATGAACATAAAGTTGATTGGTCTTGTTCCCCTTGTAGAAATAGTAGACCAAATGCTAACAAATTTCTTAATTTGTTACAAGGAAAAAGAAAAAGAATACCCCCTACACTTAGGGAAATTTTAGACATCCCTGTAGTTTAAAATTCTCAAAAAATCCTTTTTATTTCAACTTGTTTAAAAAAACACCAACTTTCGTTAGAAAAACTAACAAAAGTAGTGACTTGGTTAGGCTAGTTCATATGGATCAATCAAAACCACTAATGTGGAACAATTTAACCTTAAATTAAATTCAACCTATTTTATCTGACCTGGCTATCAAACCAACCCACCTACCCACCTCGTAAACTAATTCCACCTAATGATGTTCTGTTTATGTTAAACCACAAACCTTAAAATTATCAAAAGAATAATTAGGAGATGGTGGTGGAGAAGCATAAGGTGGAAGACAAATAGGTAGTTGTAGAGAAGTCACTATAATAAAGTAGGGAAAAGGCTACAGTTTCTTACTACGATTTTAAAGTCGTTGCCAAATATCTACATTTTCTTGCTATGATTTAGATAGATATTTGGTGATGACTAAATTTGGCTAAATGATAGATCTAAAAAAATTTCGAAATTAACACGTTGTGGAAGCATAATAACCAAATCAACATGTTTAATCCATACGTGATACGGTATTAGAAAATGAAATAGCATAAGAACAAGATCAAAATTTTACCGACTACTTTGCTCCAGCTTTGACTCTTCACTATTGTATCCTCAACTAATCTGATCTATCACTTGTTCTACTTTAACAACTTTGTTAACAAGATCCTTTAGTGGGAAAGCAGAAGAAATATTGATGAGGTTTCCTTAGTTGTTGAAAGAACTAAAATCATACTCTTCTCATTACCAATTTCAACAAAGGAAGAAGGAGGAGCCTCTTTTTCACCACTTTATTCTCTTAATCAAAAATAAAAGAGAGAGGCATAAATGTGACATTCACATTTTTTTAATATGGCTAGACGAAAAAGAAACGATACTCTCATTTTTGGTTGCAAGATGAAAGAAGAGAGAGAGAACAACAAATGCACTTACTCCTTTAATAAAAAGAATGCTAAAAGGTTGATATGATTTCTACATGCCAATATTAAATAACAACCATTAAACCATTTAATGATAAGAACATTAAACCATTTAGTGAGGAAAACATTAAACCATTTAATGATGATGAAGCATGATAAAAACCCATCTTATATTTAGCAATTCAATGCTAAATATGCAACTGTCCATTTAGCAATAAAACCGAAAGCTACATTATTGTAGTTTCAAATTTTTCCCTCCTTTTTTGTCTTTACAAATCTTTTTTTAATTTAATTAATCTAATTAATTAAATCAAACCAAAATTCAGCCTAATATTAAATGTTTACTTTAGGCTTCTAATTAACATTTAATTAGAGTATGTCCATCATTTAATCATAGGTTTAAAACCTAATTTAATTAACTCTTAATTAAATTATTCCGGTATTATTATTCTGAATCTAATTCAATCCTTTCCTTTTTATTTTCTTTTTGGTAACCTCTATTTATATTTCTTACTTTGCTTGATAACCTTTTCTAGAAGCCAAGTGGGGAATCTAATTGGACTTATATAATTCAAGCTCCAATAAGCTCGGAATTAGTTTAATCCCATTAGAATTAATTCCAGCTTATTAATCAAATGTCATTCCACTAAAGACAATTAGTTGAACTCTTGAATTACTAAACATTATGAGAACGCATGTTTCAAATAAGATGTCAAATTACAACTCTATTATGAACCACATTATAGTCATCCATATAATAAAGGGTAAAATTACTATTTTGCCCTTAATTGGTTTTTCCTTCTAGATCTCCCGCTTTACTCTATATGGTGATTAACACACAAGATCTCATCTTAGTATTAAGACTTGATGGGTAGCTAGCCCATTAAACTACTAGCGCCAATTTAATGACCAATCTCCGTAAAGCATCTAGAAGTGATGATATCACTATAAACCCTTTATTTAAGTGAATATTCCCTAATACATGTTTCAATTAATAATTCCAACATGCAAATACTAGATTGATACTCTATAAAAATCCATTCTTATCATATCAAGAATTATAATGAAACATATATGAGTTCACCACTCATCAAAATTGTGGTTCGCAATAAAATAATGATAAAGTGTATATTTTAAGATTTAAAAAATGACTTACTTTAATCTTTAAAAATATACGTGATTCCAGATTCATTTAATAGTACCATTATCGATAGTCAAGCTACTATCATGACATGAAACTCATTATTCCCTTGAAGTAAACTCCTTTACTTACACAAAGATAAATCGCAACATTACAGTCTAAACCATAATCAAACGACCAACTTAATTATTCAATTGTGAATCAACTAATTTAGATTCTAATAATATATATGTTTCCTATACATGTCCATGTATATGTATATTACTTACAAAATAATATTGGTACCTTATGACTAGTTATATAATGCTCATACAAATAAAACCAATCTCTTTTGTTTTATTAATAATAAAAATTTTCATTACAAAAGTAACTGGAAGAAGATTAAATTATATGTAAATACACTTACTTTCCAGGGCACTATATTTACATAATTCCAACATAAATAGATGTCCCGCTTTGAAACGACAACAATTTTTAATAGAAATGAAAAAGTTTGTTTCAAGATCCTTTTCATAGTTCACGTAGCTATTTATAAAGGATCATTGTTAAAGAGTTGGCTAAAGTTCTTAGGCTTTCTCACTTACGTGTCAAAATTTTAAAGTTGTTAAACGTGAATTTTTAGTTTATATGTTGTAATCTAATCTGTAATTAAAGGTAAACCTTGTGCTCTAATAACAAAAGCACATATCTTGCAATGTTAACTCTCAGGTACTGAGGAGACCCAGCTTCTAAAGCAATCTATTTAAAGTCTACTATTATCAATTTTGGGAACAAGAAATGGCTCAAAGATCTAGTCAGCTAATATCTGAGGAGTTTGGATAGAATGTGTTTGTTTAGCTTATCATTTCATGTAGAACATTTTGTATAGAACAGTGAACTGACATATGCTTTTGTAATGTAAATATTTGGAGTGTGAAATATAATGATACGATGTAAGTTATGTTTTGTTAATGAAATGGGAAAAGCTTATCCTTTGAAATACTTGTGTTTCTGTGATGCCATAATAAGTAAATATGATTGCTCTAACAGACCATTTTCATAGGTACATTCTTGAATGTACTCTGGATGTTCGGGCATATGCTTATGGTAGTGGTGTGTTACAATACCAACCCTCATGTGGTATAGGCACACTTATTGTATACAACTAAATTTGACAAATTGCTAAACAATCATTGTGAAAGCTTCAATTCGTGCATCAAGGATGCTAGGAATAAACCAATTATCATAATGCTTAAAATGATTAGAAGAGCAACGATGAAGATATTTAACTGAAAAAGGGAGGGGATGGGGAAACCTAATGGATCTATTTGTCCTACGATTCAAAAAACCTTAGAGAAGTGCAAAGTAACTGGAAGTCATACTTTAGTGGTGGGAAATTGTTTGAAGTGCAACATATGAATTTTAACTAACATATTGTTAATTTAGGCAATATGACTTACATATTCAAAAGGTGGGATTTAATTGGAATTCCTTATCAATATGCTTGTGTTGTAATCAAGCATGATAGTGGCAAACCAAAAGATTATATGGACTTGATATATAGCAAAGAAAAATTTTAAGTTACTAATGCATGTTAGAATTTTCCAATTCTTGGTAAGGATTTATGGATGACCCTAACCAAGTTTCATGGTTCTAAATTCTTTCCACCAGAATACATGAGAAAGGCTAGAAAACCAAAACAGGCAGGGTTTAAGGAGGTAAGCGAGGAATATAACCTATATAAAGCTACTCGAAAAGAACATCAAATGTTGCACAAAATACGTAAGCAATATGGTCACAGTTCAAGAACATGTTCAAATAAAAAACATGATAGTCAAACTAACTAATTGACCCAAGAACCAACATTATTGATAAAGAGAATAAGAAGAAACTTACCTTATATATATATATATATAGTGCAAATTGAGACCAGTTACCCAAGTCTATGGAACTCATTTTGGCTAGAAATTTTTTATTTAGGATGTTTATTCTGGTTATCTATTTTTTGATATGGATTTTACATGGATGATGACCTAGGGTTTGTGTGTGCGCGCGAGCGCTTTAAACAATGTATATTTTTACATACATGCATTGGATGGAAATTATAAATGTTGCCTTAGCTTATTTTGCTCAAGTTATTAGCTTAGGGTAATTTCACTAAATACAAACTATCCATTATTAGTTTTATTTATGAATGTCGTACTTGTCCAACTTATTAATGGTTTGTCCATTATTTTCAATCTTAATTCATAAATTCTTAATAGGTATTTTCCATTAATACTTGGTGATAGAGATATCATTTCCTATTACTTCGTTTTTATATTTATGTTGCAAATTAGTAATTAAAGTATCAATTGGTATAATGTTTATTAGGCCATTATATGCAAATATATAGTGCACCCTCACCTAAAAAGATGACAAATTGAAATGAAAACAAAAAAAGAAATGTGTAGCACTTTCTAAATAAGACAATACTAATATATTAATATGAAAAAAAATTACATAAAAATATTTAGTATTAATTCATACATTAATAAGGTAAAGGCATTTCTGATAGTAAGTACATTACTAAGCGTAACCAACAATTATAATACCGATGGCCCATCTACAAATTAACAAACTCCTCAACAATACGTCATCTCGTTGATTTTTTAATTTGTTGTTCATCTCTTAAGGCTCATTGATTACATTTATACTTCTTCTTGTTAATTTTTTGTCATACCAAACAAAATAATCACATTTTTGTTTACTCCATAAACAATATGTATAACATAAATTTAGTTATCCATAAATATAAAATCTGATTTAAAATAGTAACGTTATATTTAAAATTTACCTTAAATTAGGCATATCCATATAATTGCCTTTCGAGGTTAAACTTGGTCCAAAAAGTTCTTACAGGTGTTACCAATTCACAATTATAACAATGTAAGTGTTTTTAGTCTTATTGGCTACAATACTAGATGAATTTGTCATTTTCATTCTTCAACTATAAGAATAAGTGAATACAACAAACAAAAAGGCTTTCCTCATCATCCTTTGTTGATAACATGTAACAACATATTAAAGAGTTTTTCCTCTTGATACCATTCCATAGGTGCCACTAGTACTCTTAAGATCATAAATTATAACTCCTGAGGACATTCTGTAAGTTGTTTCAAGAAAAGGAAAACACAATAAGAAAATAAGAAAAAGTAAAGACATAATGGTACGTATCGTAAAGACATAGTGGTATATGCCCATCTACAAATTAATAGACTACTTAACAATAAGTCATCTCGTTGATTCTTTAATTTGTTTTTCATCTCTTAAAGATCATTGATTACATTTATACTTGTTCTTGTTAATTTTTCATTATACCAAACAAAGTAATCACATTTTTGTTTGCTCCATAAATAATATGTATAACATAAATTTTGTAATCTATAAATATAAAATCCTATTTAAAATAGTAACTCTATATTTAAATTTTACCTTAAATTAGGCATATCCGTATATTTTCCTTTTTGGGTTAAACTTGGTCGAAAACTTCCTTACAGATGTTACCAATTCACAATTATAATAATATAAGTGATTTTTAGTCTTATTGGCTACCCTACTAGACGAATTTGTCATTTTCATTTCTTCAACTATAAGAATAACTAAATACAACAAGTAAAAAGGCTTTCCTCATCATCCTTTATTAATAACATGTGACAACATACAAAAGGTTTTTGCCTCTTAATGCCATTTCATAAGTGCCACTAGTACTCATAAGTAGGGATGGATCTATAAATTTTTTTGAGTGGGGGCAAAATTTTAATGGGGGAAATTTTTTAATGGAAGCAAAATTTTACTTTTTTTTATGGGATCAAAAGTTAAAATAATATTTTTTATTTGAAATTTTTTGGAGGGAGTGGGGGCATGTGGTTCTGTCCCTGCTCATAAAAGCATAAATTATAAATCTTGGGGACATTCCGTAAGTATTGTTTCAAGCAAAGGAAAATATAATAATAAAATAAGAAAAAGTAAAGACATAATATGTACCGTAAAGACATAGTGTTATATACCCGTGCTAAGGTTCTTATTGTAGGCCTGTTTACTGGGAAATTAGCAACTAGGTTAGTCAAATTCTCCTTGTTAATGTTTATGCCTTTCTTTGTTCAACCTACGGTTGCTTGTTTGTGTTAGGGCTCATTCAAAAAAATGTCAAATCTACTAAACCTATGACGGAAATTGTGAAAGCTTCAATTGTTGCATCAAGGATCCTAGGAATAAACTAATTATCACAATGCTTGAAATGATTAGAAGAGCATCGATGAAGATATTTAACTAAAAAAAGGAGGGGATGGGGAAACTTAATGGATATGTTTGTCCTAGGATTGAAAAAACCTTAGATAAATGTAAAGTAACTGGATGTCATATTTTAGTGGTGGGAGATTGTTTGAAGTAAAACATATGAATTTTGACTAACATATTGTTGATTTAGGCAACAAGACTTGCATATATAGAAGGTGGGATTTAAGTGGAATTCCTTGTCAACATGATTAAGTTGCAATCAAGCATGATAGTGGCAAACCAGAGGATTATATGGACTTGATATATCAGATTATATGGACTTGATATATAGCAAAGAAAAATTTGAAGTTACTAATGGATGTTAGAATTTTCCAATTCTTGGTAAGGATTTATGGTTGACCCTAACCAAGTTTCATGGTTATAAATTCCTTTCACCACAATACATAAGAAGGGCTAGAAAACCAAAAAAGGCAGGGTGTAAAGAGGTAGGAGAGGAATGTAACCTATATAAAGCTATTCTAAAAGAACTTCAAATGCCACACAAAATATGTAAGCAATATGGTCATAGTTCAAGAACATATTCAAATAGAATACATGATAGTCAAACTAACTAATTGACACAAGAACCATCATTATTGATAAAGAGAAGAAGAAGAAGAAGAACATTATTGACAAAGAGAAGAAGAAGAAACTTACTTTTTATATATGAATATAAATATATATATGGTGCACATTGAGACTAGTTATTCAAGTATATGGAATTCATTTTGACCATAAATTTTTTGTTTATGATGTTTATTCTAGATATCTATTTTTGTATATGGATTGTATTTGGATGATGACTTACGATGTTTGTGTGTCTGTTTGTGTGTGTATATGTGTGTGTTTGTGCTTTAAACAATGTATATATTTATATATATTCATTGGATGGAAATTATAGATGTTACTTTGGCTTATTTTGCTCATGTTATTAGCTTAGGATAATTTCACTAGGTACAAACTATCCATTATTAGTTTTCTTTATGAGTGCCATACTTGTCCAACTTATTAATGGTTTGTCCATTATTTTCAGTCTTAGTTCATAAATTCTTACAGACATTTTTCCATTAATACTTGGTGATAGAGATAACATTTCCTATTACTTTATTTTTTGTTATGTTACAAGTTAATAATTAAAGTATCATTTGGTATAATGTTTATTTGGCCATTATATGAAAATGAATAGTGCACCCTCGCCTGAAAGGATAACAAATTGAAACAAAAAAAAAGAAATGTGTAGCCCTTTCTAAATAAGATAATCCTAATATATTAATATGAAAAATAGTTTTACATAAAAAGATTTAGTATTAATTCATAGATTAATAGGGTAAATGAATTTCCTATAGTAAGTACATTGCTAAAAACACCCAACAATTATAATATGGATGATCCATCTACAAATTAACAAACTCCTTAACAGTAAATTATCTCGTTGATTCTTTAATTTTTTGTTCATCTTTTAAAGCTCATTGATTACATTTATACTTCTTCTTGTTAATTTTTCATCATACCAAACAAAGTAATCGTGTTTTTGTTTACTCGATAAATAATGTGTATAACATAAATTTAGTAGTCCATAAATATAAAATTTGATTTAAAATAGTAACTTTATATTTACGTTTTACCTTAAATTAGGCATGTCCATATAATTGCCTTTCTGGGTTAAACTTGGTCCAAAAAGTCCTTACTGGTGTTACCAATTCACAATTATAATAATGTAAGTGATTTTTAGTCTATTGGCTACACTACTAGACTAATTTGTCATTTTCATTTCTTCAATTGTAAGAATAATTGAATAAAACAAATAAAAAGGCTTTCCTCATCTTCCTTTGTTGATAACATGTGACAATATACTAAAGATTTTTGCCTCTTGATACTACCATAGGTGCCACTAGTACTCTTAAGAATATATTATAACTCTTGAGGGCATTATGTAAGTATTGTTTCAAGCAAAGTAAAACATAACAATAAAACAAGAAAAAATAAAGACATAATGGTATGTACCGTAAAGACAAAGTGGTATGTGCCCGTGCTAAGGATCTTATTGTAAGCTTGTTTATTGGGAAGTTAGCCGTTAGGTTAGTCAAATTCTCCTTGTTGTTGTTTATGCCTTTCTTTGTTCAACCTACGGCTGCTTGTGTGTGGTAGGGCTCATCCGAGAAAATGTCAGATCTACTTAATCTATGACTGAAATATTTCTTTAATTAGTAAGTTATCTCATTGATTCTTTAATTTGATGTTCATCTCTTAAAGCTCATTGACTACATTCATACTTCTTCTTGTTAATTTTTCATCATACCAAATAAAGTAGTCACGTTTTTGTTTGCTCGATAAATAATATGTATAACATAAATTTAGTAATCCATAAATATAAAATATGATTTAAAATAGTAACTTTATTTTTACATTTTACCTTAAATTAGTCATATCCATATAATTGCCTTTCTGGGTTAAACTTGGTCCAAAAAGTCCTTACTAATGTTACCAATTCACAATTATAATAATTTAAGTGATTTTTAGTCTTATTGGCTACACTACTAAACTAATTTTTCATTTTCATTTCTTCAACTGTAAGAATAAGTTAATACAACAAATAAAAAGGCTTTCCTCATCATCCTTTGTTGATAACATGTGACAACATGCTAAAGATTTTTTCCTCTTGATACCACCATAGGTGCCACTAGTACTCTTAAGAGCATAAATTATAACTCTTGAGGGCATTCTATAAGTATTGTTCCAAGCGAAGTAAAACATAATAATAAAACAAGAAAAAATAAAGACATAATGGCATGTACCGTAAAGACATAGTGGTATGTGCCTGAGCTAAGGATCTTATTATAAGCCTATTTATTGGGAAGTCAGCCACTAGGTTAGTTGAATTCTCTTTGTTGTTCTTTATGCCTTTCTTTGTTCAACCTACGGTTGCTTGTGTGTGTTAGGGCTCGTCCGAGAAAATTTCAGATCTATTAAATCTATGACTGAAATATTTCTTTAATCACTAAGTCATCTCGTTGATTCTTTAATTTGTTGTTCATCTCTTAAAGCTCATTGATTACATTTATACTTCTTCTTGTTAATTTTTCATTATACCAAACAAAGTTATCACATTTTTTTTTCTCGATAAATAATATGTATAACATAAATTTACTAATCCATAAATATAAAATATGATTTAAAATAGTAACTTTATTTTTACATTTTACCTTAAATTAGGCATATCCATATAATTGCCTTTCTAGGTTAAACTTGGTCCAAAAATTACCAATTCATAATTATAATAATGTAAGTTATTTTTAGTCTTATTGGCTTCATTACTAGACTAATTTGTCATTTTCATTTCTTCAATTGTAAGAATAAGTCAATAAAACAACTAAAAAGGCTTTCCTCATCATCCTTTATTGATAACATGTGACAACATACTAAAGATTTTTGTCTCTTGATACCACCATAGGTGCCACTAGTACTCTTAAGAGCATAAATTATAACTCTTAAGGGCATTCCGTAAGTATTGTTTTAAGCAAAGTAAAACATAATAATAAAACAAGAAAAAATAAAGACATAATAGGTTAGTCGAATTCTCCTTATTATTGTTTATGCATTTCTTTGTTCAACCTATGGTTTCTTATGTGTGCTAGGGCTCATCTGAGAAAATGTCAGATCTACTAGATCTGTGACTAAAATATTTATTCCCCCCTGCCATCCCTCAACCCTAACAAAAGCCTCCTTATAAAGGAGGAGGATTACAACTGAATAATGTAGCTGAAGGTAAGTTCCCTATTGACTAAGGAAACTTATTTAAACTTAAAGAATCCTAACCGATTAAGATGTCCTATAATTCCTTCAAACTTAATTTCCCTCCTTATTCGTTTCCTTTATTGATTATGCTACCGCAACTAATCCTTTCCCTACTTACAACCTTCTCTGATAAGTCCTTCCAACAAATGCATCCATAACACATTGTTACTAAATTCTTCTAGCAATTACTAAAGATTTTTGCCTCTTAATATCATTGCATAGTTTCCATTAGTACTCTTGAGAGCATAAATTGTTACTCTTGAGATCATTCCATAGGCTTTCTTTCAAGGAAATAAAAATATAACAATTAAATAAGAAAAAAAGAAAGACATAGTTACCAAATTCCGCTAGCAAATACTAAAGATTTTTTCCTTCTAATACCATTCCATAAGTGCCACTAGTACTCTTAAGGGCATAAACTGTGACTCTTGAGGGTGATCCATAGGTATTGTTTCAAGCAAAGGAAAATAGGACAATAAAGCAAGAAAAAGGTGAAGATATAGTTACCAAATTATGGAAGCAACATAGTGAACAAAATTAAGATGATGAACATAGATATTAATAATAAAAATAGAATAAATATTATATACTAAAGAAATCAACAAATAGAAGATACTGAAATAATTTTTGAAAGAAACAAAACATTACATAACAAGGTATAAGGTCTTAATGTGTCATATTTCAACAAAGTAATATATAAGCCAATTGCAAAGGAAGGTGGTAAGAAATGGAAGTTTATGACAGAAGAAGCTAATCTTTGTTGTTAATTGACTTTTTTTACTTACAAAATAAATGATTCAAGTAATGGTATATAATGAATATAATTGAGTTTAGTTAACCACATATCTCGTCTAAATTTTATTAGGAGAAAAAGGCATACATAGATATAGTTGTTGAGCTCAAGGTTGAGTATAACAAAGCCTTGGGGAGTAACACTGCTAAATATGAAGATGTGAGAATCTTGTCCGCAAAGTTATATTAAATTATGTTCATTGGGTTTTGAAAATTTTTAAATAAAATTTAAGTTCTTAATTGATGTGACTTTTCATTTGTAATTGATCAAGGCAAAGTGGGATCAAAATCTCAAAAGGAAGCTGTAAAGAAGGAAGATGCTGGTGTATATAAGGAACATGCATTAGAAGCAAAGTAAGATGCTTTCAGTAGGTGGATTGTAGGTAAACTCTTTGAAAATTCTTGGAGGTATGTTATCTCTCTGCTTCTAAACAATCATAATTTGATTAATGTACTCGTGAGTTTTAAAGCTACAACAAGGAACAAAATCATTGGAAACAAACTGTCTCTTTTATCTTTATTTCTTCAACCATAATTTTTTGTAAAGGTAAGAAGTTGTACTAACCAACTAGGTCCATAGTTTCTTCAACACCGATTTTTTTCTGAAAGGTTTTGTGCTTGAAATTGAAATACTATACACTTACCAATGATTTACATATAGGCATGGATAGGTAACCATACTTTAGTGAGGTAAGAAAATGGAAAGAATTCCAAGGGTGTTACATATGTGTCCGTCAAGTCTCTGTCACTTACAGTGTCCATCTCCTGTGTCTCTACAGCACATGCAGTTGAGTTATATTAGCTAGTCTATACTAAATGTGATAATGAAAAACTAATTTTGAATGGATTTCCATAACTTGAAATGAGAACTGAAATAATCTCTACAGATTGCCAATATGAAAAAAAAAACCATCAATTATCATATGAAGAGTCCAAGTTTCATGCAAAGGAACCATTAAAGTTGATAGACTCTGATGTATTTGTCGGATAAAGTATATGGTGACCTTTATTAATCACATTCCTAGGTATATGTGGTTTTATTTTATAAAGGCAAACTCTAACATACTTTCAAAGTTTAAGGAATTTAGAGAGACAATTAAAATAAAAGTAGAGAAAATAATTTGTCGCTTGTGTACTGAAAATAAAGTAGAGTATAGCCTATACAAGTTTTCTCATTACCTTCGAGATTATATAATACATCGGTATTTTACATGTTATCACTTTGTTGTACAACAGTGTAGCTAAGAAAAAGAATTGTTATCTTACATAAAATTTTCAAAGTATGTGTTGGGTCCCGAAATTTTTAAATTATTTTGAGGTCTTAATAGATTTATTATTTTAGAGCAACTAGCATGCCAATGTTAGGAGGGTTTATTGCTTAAATTGATGGAATTAAAGTATAAATGTAGTAAGAATGCATGAGGGGCAATCTTGGTAGATCACTTAA
>JANSVA010031577.1:0-14227 GCA_025504915.1 Erythroxylum reticulatum | reverse complement strand
TAATTATTATGTTGATGTTAGAAAGATTATATGATATAGGTTGATTGAATTAAAGTGTTAAGGTTATAAGAATGTTCCAGGGTGTTTTTGGCAAGACACTTAAGGATAAGAACATAAGACATACAAGGAAGGGTAAAATGGACATTGTCTAATCGTTAAGAGTATAAAAGGGGAGAAGATTTATTGTATTGCATTCTAGAAGAAGCTACATGCGTGGAAGAAGAAAAAAGAGAGAAGAGAGAGAAGCACAAAAAAGAGATGAGAGAAAAAGAAGAGAAAACAAGCTAGGTTTCAATTTTTCTTAGTCTTTAAGAGGGATTTTAGAGTTAAGCAAGAAGGGGAAAAGGAAGAGGAAGGTTAGAGCTTCAATTAGAGCCAAGAAATTCATTGTTTCGTGAAGATTCAAGGGATGCAAGAAACACAAGAGAAGCAAGAGTAGAGACATTTTGAGCAAGTCTATAAGCAAGGAAATCAAGGTGGATACATGTTTATAATAGAGTAAATAAGCCACTAATGTTTTCTTTGAATCAAGGTAGCTTGATGATTTCAATTGCATCATTGATGTTGCATTTGTTTGCTTCTTGGTTGGATTGTGAAATTGTTATATGTTTGCTACATGAATTGTTTTGATGATTTTTTGAAAAGATTTTGAAAATAATTCTTTTTGAAAAGATGCAAGTTTATGAAATCAAGTTTTCGGAAATGGTTTTTTTCAAAATATCTCATGTCATGAAAAACAAGTTTCCAACAAGGTGCCATTTGAGCAAACTGCTTTCGGTTCATGAATTACATATTATGTGGGTTTGATGTAATCCATTCAAGAATGTCACATGCATGTTGATCAAGTTAAAGGCTTCTCCTGCCTGCCCGCTAGTGACACGGAGCTCCTTCATGGACTCCCTCAAGTTTACGACTACACAGGACCATTATTTTGAAATATGTAGTTCATCATGTTCATGGATTTACCCAAACCATTCTGATGTGCTTATATGCCTATGATCTGTAAACAAGTTTGATGCATTCATGTTTTATAGTTTGTAATTTGATTACACGTTGAGAAATTAAGAAACATGCGTTTTATGAACTCAATGCATTCTAGTGATGACATGCCATTAGGTGATGGAGTATCCTCTTGTGAAGATGCTTCTTCTTGTGAGGACGCTTTGTCTTAGGAAGATGCTTCGTCTCGCGACGACGCTCCGTCTTGCAAGGATGCTTCGTCTTGTGAAGACGCTTCGTCTTGTGAAGGCACTTCATCTTATAAAGCCACTTTGTCTTATTAAGGCACTTCGTTTTATGGAGATGCTTCGTCTTGTGAGGGCACTTCGCCTGGTGATGTCATATCATCTAGTGATGACATTATATCGTCTGGTGCACTATTCAACTAATCCTATCTTCTGGTCCCACTTTTGATCCTGTAAATGATAGATTTTGTCTTCAAGGTCTTCACTGTTCAACTAATCCTATCGTCTGGTCCCATTTTTGATCCTGTAAATGATAGATTTTTTCTTCAAGGTCTTCATGAGGGTTGTCGATCTTGAAGTCATCTTTCAAACCAACTAAAGAACATCTTAATCCGATATCTCTAGAGAAAGCTATGTCAATTACAATATATCTTTTATTTACTGTTCATAACCTTCTTCTGGTCACTATTCATAATGTATCTTCTAGTCTAATTCTGACCCTTTAGATGAAAAAATCTCACTTCAACGTCTGCATGAAATTGTAGATATTGAAGTCCTTTTTCTAGCCCTCTAAGAATGACCTTGATCTAATATCTTTAGAGAAAGTTATGCCATTTTTTCCCGAATAGGTTCAATATGGTTGAGGATAGATCCTTGTTTGATTTTCCTTCGGCCATAACTTTGTTATCTGACCTCCAAATGAGATGAATCTTGTGTCTAAATAAAATAGAGACATAGAGCTACAAATGATCTGAAGGAATAGAATTTAGCCCCAATCCCTAAGACTTACAATTTCTGAATGGGAATTGTTATCCGACCTTTAAACTAAGTGATCTTTGAGACAATAGATTCCTCACACATTGTGCTATCTCTCCAAAAAAATTGGCAGCATTCTGAATTGATTGGATAAAAGTTTTGATTGAAGGAAAGTCAAGGAACCTGTTAGAATAGTATGAACTGGTGTTATTTCACTGAACATGCTTCGACATTTTGAATATATATGGATCTGTAGGGTTCCAACTGAGATGATTTTCAATGCAGAGTATGCTAGAGACGTGGGTTTACAAATTACATGAAAAGGTCAAGTTCTAATTCATCATCTAAGATGTTTAATATCTACATAAAAATTAAGCATAGAATAATTGTTTTAGTATAAGAATGATTCAGAAAATAGGGCCCGACACTTACGGTATCAGAGAATGAAGATGAACCGAGGATGACTAATCATGGTTAATTGGAATAACCATGCATGGTGTCAAGCACAAGCACATGTTTTAGGATTCCGAATTTTGGGCTCCAGAATCGGGGTCCAACACTTACTTTCCTGTATTACATTATTGTTTGCAAGAATTTAGGTATTAATTTGGGGTATATATGACAGTTCTAGAATCTATAGGCCTCAAGTTCAAATAAGGAAAGTACTCCCTAGCGAACTTTCCTGTAACCCTATAGGCCTGCAAGTCTTAAGTTTAGGTCGAGAAAGAACTCCTTAGTTAATGTTTTTAAAACCATATAGCCTGCAGGCCTTAGTTGTAGGTGAGCAACGAAATCCCTAGATTAACCGTTTACAAATCCTATCAGCCAACAGTTCTCAGATTTACGAGAGTGAGGAAAGAACTCCCCAATTACCCCTTAGGAAAATAGTTCTCAAGTTTATAAGGGATTAACTTGACAATTATTTAAGAGAATATTGAAGCTTAGCAAAAAAGAGCAAAATGTAAAGGAAGAAACGTACAAAAAGGTATAAGTTAGAAGTATGAGCATAAAAAAACAAGCCTGAAAT
This sequence comes from Erythroxylum reticulatum, assembly GCA_025504915.1. Classification (NCBI taxonomy): domain Eukaryota; kingdom Viridiplantae; phylum Streptophyta; class Magnoliopsida; order Malpighiales; family Erythroxylaceae; genus Erythroxylum; species Erythroxylum reticulatum. The sequence goes on along the minus strand of JANSVA010031577.1, from coordinate 11,260 downwards.
CAAGGGATTCCTCATTTCAAAAATTTATGAAGTATAAAGTATCAAGAATAATGATTGCAAACAAGCATATGAGGAAAACTTTTATAAAAGCATATGGAATATTGTAACAGATTTAATAAAAGAAGAACCAAGAAGCAAAAGGAAAAATAAAAAAGTGAAAGGTAGGTATCAAATATGATTATCAAAAGCATTTGTATTATAAAATTAAAATTATAGGAAAAGCGTGACCATTTATACAGCTACGCTTTTACAAGATAGGGGAGAAGCAAGAGCGTTACACTAAACTAGGCACAATTAGCAACGGTGTTACTGGGAGGCATAGTGACCTCAAGACCATCCTCTATATAACAAAGCTCTCCAGGCTTCTCAGTTTGTGAAGGTTCAGGACTATTAGAAGCTTGGGTGATGTCTAGGAATAAGAACTATAGGTCAAGAAATTTCTTCCAGGTGAGCGTCTTAAAATAATAAAAAACTATCGTTTTTAGCGTTGATCAAATTATCACAATTTCAATTTTCAGAAGATCTAGTCTTATGATAGCATCAAACAATCTTGAATTAAAGTCATGGCTTTTGAATCTTTTCCTCAATTCCTTAAGAGCTTGCTTTAGACTTATTGCAAATTAGTTAAGCTTGGTGAATATTCTTTTAAGATGGAAACATATTAAAAAGTTTTTTTTCCATGAATAGACATGTCAACGAGCCCGGTTAATCAATCTTGGTGAATCTTCTCTTAAGATCGAAACATATTAAAGAGTTTTTTCTACATGAATAGGCGTGTTAATGGGCATTTTTTAAATTAAAAAATGCAGTTGTTTTTTAAGTTTCGGTCAGGCCATAAGCCGATCTATGCTCGACCTTCTGGGTCAAAATTGGGTGGGGCTAAAATTTACATCCCTATCCATGACAACCCTTTCATTATTGATCAATGTGATCTTTATAGGACTAGAGAAAATACTCATTACCTTATCCCTCTCCTTAACTACTTGCAGTATTCACTATAAATTTTATAATAGCCTAAAAGATGAAGAGCATATGGTTTCTAAGACTGGCCTATCCAGAATACAAATGAGTTGAAGGATTGGTAACGAAGCCTAGCCTTTTTTCTCTTAGTGTCTAGAATGTTGAGTTCTATATATGTTTAAGAGGCTTTGATTGTCTTAAAGAGTAACATCTACACGCAACCCCACTACTACAAGCTTAACCTTACTAAAAATGTTGTCTTCTTTCTTGATGTTTTAGAAAAGATATAATCATTGATTCTCCTCTACATGCCTATTAGGATAAGGAAAGCAAGTATACCCTTATAAGAAGGGATATTGAAAATTGGTCAAAGGGACAAAATCATCAAGAAAAGGAGAAAGAATGTTATGTTTCATGATGGTGACTTCATCACTGTATGTAACCTTTTGGTTTTTAATTTTCTTGTAAAGATAAGCCTACTGACACCTTTTCCTTGGCAACCTTAGTATATGCAATCATCATGTTCATATTTATGACTGCAAGAAAAGAAATAAGATGACACATAAGATGTTTGTAAATAAGGAAATGATATGGTTATTCTTCTTTACATAATAACCTTACTTAAATAAGGATGGGCTCACACAATAAAGTATCAAAAAGAGGGAGAGGATATTGGGGATTTACCAGCCTTAGAAAAATGTCTTAAGGAAATGTTATCCCTATCTCATCAAATAAATATATCATCTAAGCCTCTCCATATTATCCTTAAACTCCATACCCTTATCTCAATTGACTAAAATATGAAAATTTTCCTTCCAAAGATGAAGTTACTTAGGGATGGTCATCTATGAACACCAACTCCTCACATTTATATTGTACCATAATGAGAATGTCCAAATATATCAGCATTGATACATATACTTAAAGAGCTCAGGCTAAGAGGAATCTCTTAATATATCATGTAACAATAAACCCTAAATAAGGTAACAAGCGTGAGGATTTAGTTGACTTGAAGATAAGCATATCGATTATAGTATTTAAGGAAAGTAGGATCAAGGGAGGTTAAGACCATATCTTAAATCACCATAATGAAATGTACCCACAAATTGTGTACTTTCAAAAATATCAATCCCATTTGTATTATCCAACCTAAGGTTTGAAGTGATTGATGTAACAATATTGATAAATGATAAACTAGAATACAAATCTCTGACTTTACCTGATTACCCAAACTTATTATATAACTACTAGGATGTAAGATTCAAGCATACAACTAACTAAAGAAAATTTAACTACTTTGAGGAATGCAACCATTGAGTACTTTTTGCTCAAGAAAAGAGATAGGACACTTAAAAGCACTCAAAGATGTCAAGCTAAAATTTTAGAAGAGATAGTAAATATGATTGTAGCTCCAGTTTTGCAGCTTAAATAATTTCATTGACAACCAACATCATCCTTACTCAACGACTTACATTGCTTCCAAGAAGATTAAAAGTCGTATGTTAGTAGCTGATTACATTGCTTTCAAGAAGCTTAAAAGTCGTATGTTAGTAGCTGATAGTTGGATTATATTGGTCAAGTTAAGATAATTTTATCCAAGAATGAAAATAATCATATATGTATTCCTCTAAGTTTCTACATGTTCTTTAGGCTTGTACTTCTAACAACTCCCCTTTGGTGAACCCAAGAGCAAAATGGAGTTGGGGAAAATGATACATGCTAAGAAATGGCTTAATCATTGTGCAGGAGTAGTTAAATCCTGAAAGCCTTAAATCAATAAGCATCACTTTCCATATTTAGGTTAAGATCATTATAGTTTTGATATGCTTGAAAATTTATTTGAATTTGGTGATATAAATTATCCCTTCATTTTAGTTAGGTATAACACAGATCTTAATTCTTATTATAGATAAGGATAAAATGCGAATGATTACAAGTGATTACAAGTGATGATAGGATTAACACAGATCTTAATCCTTATACTCGTTTATTTCTCAACTTCTTATATATCAATATCTTTATATTTATCTGCTTCTCACACCTATTGCTTACTTCAATATCAAAGTGATAGCATCGAAGAAAGCTCCAGTACTATGACTACTTTCCTTACAACCCTAACTTGTTAAGGAAAGCACACAAACCTATTCATTTGAAATAAAATAGCATCACGTAATTTCCTACAGTATCACTATGATAATAGGACTTTAATCAGTTCCATTTACTATGATATTAGAACTTAAATGTATTCAATTTCTTTTACCATGATATTAGGAGTTAAACTATAATTCATTCAACTTTTTATAAAGAACGCTTACTTTATTTGAAATTGTGTCATCATATGTATATGTATATATATATATACTTACTTTAAAATTATAAAATAAAGTTTCAAAGAAAAGAGAATGAAAAAGAAATAACTTATCACTACAACAAAGTTCATATATGGCTACGAAAAAATCGTAGCTAATTTTGTAAAAAATGTTGCCAATAGTTTTTAGTTACGTTTATGTTTCGTCACCCAAAATATCACCAAATCTCCCTAGCTAAAAATTATAGTCAATTTTTTTAGAAATTGTCGTCGATAGTTTTTTACTACACTTTTTTTTCATAACAAAATACTATTAAGTATGTTTTCATAATCTTAGCCTAGAAACATAGCTCAATATTTTTAGCTAAGTTTTATAGAATATTGCCAAATGTTTTTAGCTCCGTTTTATGAAACATTGCCAAATATTTTTAGCTACATTTTCACCAAATGTTATACAATGTTGCGAGAAATTATTTATTACATTTAGTCCATATTATTGAACAATATATTTTGCATTTATTGTACCAATATATTTTTATTGTAAATTAATTTTATAAATGAATTGTATAAAAATATTATTAATTCAAAATCTGAAGCATCATATATAAAAGTAAAATATTATTAAATTATACCAACAAAAAGAATATTTTTCATGTACAAGATTTTAATTATAACTTTAACAATTCTTATGGACAAAATAATAAATAAAGAGACCAATTTTCAAATTATAAATTCTCATATTACAAAAATATTAGAGCATAACTCGAACAACTATGTAGTATTGTCTATGTCGATGAACCTGTAATAAATCAATTAAAAAGCTTAGTTAAAATACACTAAAAATTTTATGAGTATTAAAACAATAGGTTCTTATTAAATCAAACATCACATAACTTTACCATTCACGACATAATCACTCAATAATTACATCTTCATCAAATTTGTGATTCGAGAAAAAGTTATTAAATTTAAATTATAATACAAATAGGAATTGAAAGAAAAAGGTATAGGAGATATAATGAATACCCTTTGCTTTCCTTTTTCTTTCTATCATAATTTGGGCTAAGAAATATTTTGAATAACATATAATGTTTGCTATTTTTGCTCGACTTTCTTGTAATGAAACCTTAAGCCCCATTGTTTTCCTTTTCACTACAAGAAAAGCAGGAATTAGCGACGAAAAATTACCGACAAAAACGAAACCATTGGAAATTATTGAAAGAAATCCTTTTTTCTTCAAAAAAATTGTCGGAAAAAATTTTGTTTAGCGTGGTAATAATATATGTTAGTAAATACGAAGGGAATTCAATTTGCGATAGAATTTAGCATTGGTATCAAATGCCCGATGGTAAATACGACAGGAATTATTGTCGGAATACTAAAGTTTTGAGCGTTTTAAAGTTAAAGAAAACGATATCGTTTAGTTTAACACCAAACAACGCTGTATTGTTTACGTTATAACTCACCCGAAGAACCTCCCCTCCACCCCCCACCTGCGTCGCCTCCTTTTTGCTTCTTCCTCCTGCATCTTCGGTGTCTTCCTCTTTCTCTTTCTCCAATGTTCTTCTACTTGTTGATGTTCATTATTCTCTATCCATTGTTGTATTTTCGTGGAGGTTATTTCATATATTGGATGATAGTTATATTTGAGTATTTGATTTCTTTCATTTGTTTATTTATTTTGTGATTGGAAAACAACTTTAAAGTAGAAATGTTAGTGATTAAAGGGATAAGACGTGATGGTTGGGATGTTGGGATGAATTTCTGATGCATATAAGATGTTAGATGAAATGTCTGTTCTTTGAAAAATGTATTTGTGTGACTATTTGAGTTCTATCTGTTTTATTGAATTAGAGAATAATGTATTTGTGTGACTACTTGAAGGCTATGCATAATCTATAGAAAGTGGACTAAGTAAGAGTAAAACATAACTTCCTTTCCTACGTATCAAGTTATTGTTTGATTATTGGAGGCTTTATTCTTTGGGTTTTGAGCTAACAACAATTTTTCATCTGGTGTTCAATGTTTATGTGAATTTGACCTATGTCTAAGGGTATCATGGAATGACAAAAATCTTCAATGTAGGTTTTACAGGAACCCAAAATATGCAGTTAGTAGAAATATTTTTTACACTCTTTGAAGTTTTGGTAACATAAATTAGATATATGTTTTTAGTAAATGTTTGTTTTGACGATTATTTCAAGGTTCAAAATCACATATTCTTTTGTTAATCTAATGACCCTTTCATAAATAAGACTAGTAATGTTATTCACATATTAATGATTGGAAATTTTAACTTTAAGCAACAATAATTACGAGTTATAATGGATGATTGAAGAAATAGAAGGGTGTGACGGAGCTATTAGAAGGCCAAAAAAGGAAGAACATTTTGAGGAAAATTGGGTTAGATGGGAAAATAAAGCAAGTGGACTATAAACTTAATCTTACTATGAATGATAACAAGCAACTGAAGATTATATTAATGACATATCTCACTCTTGTTTTGATATTGATATCTATTATTGTCATTTTTTTCACTCTCTAAACTAGGAGACAAGTGTGAGAAGTACATATTTAACAAAGTATAGACGGACTAGTATACTTGACAACAAGGGAATGGTAAATAAAAATGAGATGAACAACAACATAAGATGAAGAAGATGGAATTGAGATGCAGAAGAATGTACCAATGGTATTTTGTACTTATTGTTAGTCTCTAATAGCATTCAAGAGGAAGACTGAACTGGTTCTTAGTAAATTTAAACAACTATTTATTATTTAATATAAACAATTTAAAATTATCAATTTATGATAAAAATAACTTAATATTAATCAATAACTTTATCAAACAATAATTTGAAGACTGTAGGAGTAAAAGAAAGGAAATTAATAACTTCCTTTCCTACATGTCAAGCCATGTAGGAAAGGAAGTTAATTGATTATATGAACTGACTATGTGAACATTCACATAATTAAAGTGGCATTGTGGCAATGATTTTACTCTAGTTTATCATAACTATTAATCATGTATATAGTTATCAATAGCCAATATGAAGTAAGGTAATGAATGAAGTAAGGTAATGATTTTGACAACATAAGCAATAATTTTCCATTATGTACTTTAGCCTTCTCATTTTGTTTCAAATGCAACAATCCATGGCCTAATCCTAGTTAGTGAAACCAAAAAGCAAACACTTAAGTGAAAATGATGAACAAGGGATGTTTGATAGGTAAGGGGTAAACAATTGTCAAAACAAACAACAGCATGGATATCAATTCACGAGAGACAAATTAGTATTGACTTTTTCCATAAAAAGCACAAATAAGTATTCTTAATTAAACAACTTCAGTTTCTCAAGATGGTCACAAACCATAGGTTCATAAATGTTCAATGTTGGACTTCTTTGTTTGTGTGTTAATATCATAAATATTTATGTTTTCACATTGCAACTTATAACATGGACTAAAAGTTGGGTCTTGTATAGGATAAATTTGTAATTTTACTAGCTAAGATCTTATTGATTATTACTTGGTTGTAGGAACTCATTTATTGTCTATCAGCTCATTTTAGCTCCGTCATCATCTTCCTTCACGTACTTCAAGAAGATTTTTCTGCGTGTCGGTTAAGGTAAGTGATTTTGTTACTTACTAGGTTTTAGTGTACTTGGTTTAATTTAGGTATTTGTTTGCGGTTTGAACTTCCCATTTAAACTTCTAGCATTTTAATGTAAATGGCCTGCACCAACTGTAACTTAGTTGTGGTATGAACTTCGGTTTATCAATTAATTAATATAGGATGGGTTTAACTTATATTATAGTTCCAAATATCTTAATTATGTCAATTTGTTATTTCATTGATGCTCTCTGAAATGATTAGGTTCTTTTTACTTTTCATGTGCTAGTCTTTACACACATCTTTTTTAATATAATAATAATTTTCTTCAAATATATTAGATAATTTATATATGTTACAATAATTTATTAAAATAAGTATTTATATTTTTATGAATACTTATTATATTTGGCACTATTACCGATTTAATTTAGGTTAAATATCAAACTTCTAACATTAATTCTCTTCTAACATAGATGACTACAAAAAAAAAAGATCTTCAGTTAATAAATAATTTTGATCTTAACCCATAAACTATGATGCAGCTCCCGTAAGGCTTATCAGTGAAAAATACTATGAGCCTAAGATTCACAATGAGAACTTATTTTCTTAATTCACAAGTCTTATTTTTGGTGATTAATTCAATTGGTTAATACTTAGGGGATGTTATGTAAAGTTTAGATGTTTTGTGATCTTTGGCGAACATGAATGATACTAACTATGGAATCACTGTTTTAAATTAACAGTTTTACATAAATGAGTAATGTTGATAGATCTTGGATGTATAGACAATTAACAACTGATGGTTTCATTAATCCTGAGTTTGTTGAGGGAGTTAAAGCTTTTATTCATTATGTATGTTCTCAATTTGCATATATGGATGGCCCAAAGATCAAATATCCATGTAAAAAGTGCAAACACATCCATTTCCTTCTTATTGATCAAGTTAATGGGCATTTGTTGATAAAAGGGTTTGTCCCTAATTATTTTGAGTGGACACAACATAGGGAATCATTGATTTGTAGTACCTCAAGGGGTAATCAAGTACAATTGTCTGTGAACTTAAATGAGTTTAAAGGGCGGATTGCATTTAGAGAAAATAATATGCATGGAAATAAAAACCCTCAAATGCAAATGGTTTATGATGCAGCTGGTCATACATTTTAGGAATTATAGAAAATCTTGAAGAAGAACCAAACCCACATGCAAAACAGTTTTTGACTTACTACAGTCAGCTGACTAAGAATTATGGCCAAGTTGTGAGACGACTTAATTTTCCTCAATTGCTCGAATATTGAACATAAAGTCAGAAGGGCATATTTTAGATCGTAGTTTTGATAAAATTCTTAAATGTTATAATAAATCACTGCCTCCTAATTATATAATGATTGATAGTTTTTACAATATGAAGAAACTTATTAGGGATCTTGGTTTGCCTGTTGAAAAGATTGATTGTTACAAATTGGGATGTATGTTGTATTGGGGAGATGATGAGGAATTATAAGAGTGCAAATTTTGTTGTCATCCAAGGTTTAAGCGTAGAAAGCGTTATATGAAACAGAAATTAGTACCCTGGAAAAGGAAGTATTATTACCCGTTAACTCCAAGACTTCAAAGACTATATACTTCTAATGTTACTGCATTTCACTTGAGATGGCATAATGAACATGAACAGGAATATGGAATAATCAGTCATCCACCAAATGCACTAGCTTGGAAACATTTCAATGACACCTATTTTGAGTTTGCAGCTGAAAGTTGAAATGTTAGGTTGGGATTGTCGACGGATGGATTTCATCCTTTTGGTTAATCAACTAGAAATATTCATTATGGACAATCATAATTACTCCTTATAATTGCCTCCATGGATGTATCTAAAAGAAGCATATATGTTCTTGACAATGATTATGCCAAGGCCTACTAATCCAAAGCATAAAATTAATGTATTCTTACAACCATTGATATCTGAATTGCAACATCTTTGGGAATATGGTGTAGACATATGATGTGTCTCCAAAATAGAATTTTGTGTTAAGAGTGGCTTTGATGTGGACCATTAGTGATTTTCCGGCATACGCTATATTGTTTGGACAAAGCATAGCAGGAAAATTGGCTTGTCCTTATTGTGGCAATGATTCTGATGCGTTTTATCTTCCAAAAGGGGGATGCAAAACATGTTGGTTTGACAATCACAATACATTTCTTCCTTTAGATCATCCATTTAGACGCAATAAACAAAAGTTCATTGATAATAGAATAGTAAAAACACCTCCTCTCCCTTAAAAAGCTGGTAAAGAGATTTTGTAAGAGGTTAAGGAACTAGGCTTGCTGAAAGTTACAAAATTTGAAGCTGATGAAGTAAATTCAAGCATTAGTAAAAACTTTGGTTGGAGAAAACGAAGCATCTTTTAGGATTTGCTATATTGGAAAACTAATTTGATACGTCATAATCTAGATGTGATGCATATTGAAAAAATTATTTTTGATAATTTGTTCAATACTATAATGAACATTTAAGGGAGCACAAAAGACAATGCAAAATCACGAGCTGATTTGCAACTTTTTTGTAGAAGGAATGAGTTACATAAAGATCTTCACATCGGTAAATATCTGAAAGCATGTTACACTTTGGACAAAAAATAAAAGGAAATATTGTGTGAATGGTTGAATCTAAAGTTTCCCAATGGTTATGTTTCAAACTTAGCAAGGTGTATGGACAAGAGGAAGTACAAATTATTTGGGATGAAAAGTCATGATTGTCATGTTTTTACACAAAGGCTAATTCTAATTGCATTTCGGGAGTTACTACAGAATAAGGTTTGGGAAGTAATATCATAATTAAGTTTGCTTTTCAAAAGTTTAACATCATCTGAAATCAAGTTGGCTAAAATGGAAAAACTAGAAAAGGAAATTCTAGTAATCCCTTTCTAGTAATTTTGTGCAAGTTAGAAAGGATTTTTCCTTTAAGCGTCTTTGACTACATAAAGCGTCTACCTCTACATTTAGCATATGAGACAAAACTAGCCGGTCCAGTTTAATATTGATGGATGTATCTGTTTGAGAGGTAATTCAACAAAAATGATTGTAATTTAAGTAATAACATGTTTTAACTACTAAATTGTAATAACCCTATCCGCCAATATAGGTACTTGCATCACATGAAAAAAAATGTCAAAAACAAGGCTAGAGTTGAAGGTTCAATATGTAATGGTTAATTAGTGGAGGAAGCTAGTACATTTTGTTCACATTATTTTGAGTTGCATGTTCACACAAGAGAAAGAAAAGTTCCTCGTAATAACGATGCGGGAGGAATGAGTGATGTTGATGGTAACTTATCCATTTTCACATATCCTGGATGAACATATGGATGTTCAACAAGAAGAATGTTAACAAAGAAAGAAATTGAGGCTGCCCATGGTTACAATTTATTGAACCGTGAAGAGGTTTAACCTCTCATATGGTAAGTTGAAAATGATTATTTGGATTTTGAAATTTTGTGTTATTCATAGCTGAAATTTTAGATTATATGAGGAATTATTACGTGAGCTAATGACGAACAAAACACATGATGATATCAATAAAGAAGTTGGAAAACACTTTTCTCGATGGTTCAAGAAATATGTAAGTTTTCACTTACAAATATTCAAATAATTGAATTATAAAATTTAAGTATTCAAATGACATTATACTCTTTGATATGATAATTTATTTTATGTAAGCCTTAGAAAATTCAATAGAGAACAAGCTCATATATGATCTTGCAAAGGGACCTCTACAAACTTTTAAATCATATTCAATATATTTCGCTAATGGATACAAATACCATACAAAATATCATAGTCATAGCATGGAAACAATAAATAGTGGAGTTTGCATACAGGGAGAATTGATGGATTACTATGGTAAAATTATTGAGATACTTGAAATTGAGTACCCTATATTGCCAATAAAGCAAAGTGTGATATTTAAGTGTGACTAGTTTGATCCAACTCCAAATGTTGGCATAAAAGTGCATAGTTGATACAATCTAGTTGAAATCAACAATTGATGAAGATTAAGACAATTTGAACCTTTTGTGTTAGTAATGCAAGCGAAATAGGTGTATTGTAACACCCCACTCCTATAAGACCCGAACCCGACATCAATGGGTGATGTCAGAGCTCGTGCCCCATAAGGGTGGCGTGCTAGAGCACTCAATCACTCATAAATCAGTATAAAAATTTTTCTTTTGATTTAAACCACAAACATGATACATAAAAATCCATAACCAAATTAGGCCCGACTTTATTTCATAACCATTTTCAATCACACAATACAGTCAACAATATTTACAATAGTCATTTGGTCCCTTTCACAAACACAAAACACTTTAGTTGTTT
>JANSVA010031537.1:0-14231 GCA_025504915.1 Erythroxylum reticulatum | reverse complement strand
TGAAGATGACAAAAGCCAGTAAATGGCCAAAAATGATGCATAAAGCGTAATGCCACAATGAAATCCCCCCCCCCCCCCACTTAAACACGATATTGTCCTAAATTATGAAACAATCAAAACATAATTGTGTAGTGAAAAGTAACACTAAGGCTATTGAATAATAATGCACCGAGGAAAGCAAAATGAAAATCTTATAAACAACTGTCCATTAATCATGTGAATAACAATAAGGTAACTGAGTATATAGCAGACTAAAAAATAAATACATGACTACTCGAAGACAAAAACAACAAAAGAATCAAACTAGTCCATAGGAGGATCAGCCCCAGAGCCAGATGGTCCTACTCCGGATGTGCCAACGTCGCTCATCGACTCATCCTCATCAGAGGGTAACTAGAAATGAAAATGCTCTACGAGTAACGCATCGATGCATCGGCGATAATGCCTATCTTGATCATATAAAGTTTCTCTCTCCTTCTATTATGCTATATCCTAGGAGAGAATGTCACAGAGGTGGGAAAGATCTGTATAAAGTCCTTCGATCTTACTAGCAAGGGTCTCTAAAGTAATAAGCTCAGGGATGTCCTGACCTAGATGGTTATCCTCAACTGGTGCATCAGCTGTGGGGGTTGCACCAATATCATGAACAAGGAGGGAGGGGCGTGGTGGCTAAATAGTAGGATGCTTTAGGCGATCATACCTAAAGAGTGGGGCCGGATCAAAACAGTTATCGTTATCAAGCTCCGGGACATTGTGGGCTCGAAAAATGTCAGAGATAAGGTGAGGAAAGGTGATGGCATTGGTTAATTTGGCATCATTTATGGAGTCCTGAAGGGTGGAGGCTATAACGTCAGCTATATTGACCGGATGGCCAGTCATTAGGGGGTAAATTTGTAAGGACTATTGTTTGGTGACATAGGCTAGGTGAGTGGTTGGAACGATATTGTTGCAAATCAAATGAAGCCAAGGACGAGCCTCGGGACATAAGTTAGATTGTTTAAGATAATGTTGTGTATAGCGTGGCCAATGCCATCCTATGCCCTCTTGATAGAGGGTACGGACAACATCGATGTATGAGCTAATCATAATGGCATCGGTGACAAATAGGAAGACCAAAATCTGAAGAATATTGGAAATGGTGAATGCATTTATTGCCTTAATACCATGGAAGTTAATTTCCATTGTATCATGGAACCAGGCATAGGTGTAAAAATGGCGAACGAACTTATCGTTGCCTTGAGTGCAGGCTTTGACTAGGCTGGTTAATTGAGAGGCAACAAGTTATCAAACAAAAGGTTTTTTGGGAGGAGCCAAAGGAAAGAATATCTCTTTAATTTAAGGCCTAGCATCTACTTTCTCATATAATTCCTTAAAAATAAAGCTATCGAAGGAATTGGACTCACTAGGAGGGGTAACGGTCTTAACTCGAGGCATTGTCCTGCAGAAAATACACATAAAAAAATAAACTAAGCAAACTAAAAGTGATAATCTAAGCAACTAGCAAAGGATATTCAACAATTCTAGGTAACCTAGACAAAACTAATCTAAAGCTAAAATGGAAGAGAAAACAAAATGTACAACCTAGTCTACCCTAAACATAAATAGAAACTAAGAAAAAAAGGAAAAGAAGTACTTATGAAGAATGGAAATCTCCACAGAAAACTTGCAAATGAGAGAATGAGTTAAAGAGAATAGAGGATGGTTATGGCAAAAAGGAGAACGTGTAATAGATGAAGAGAGTCAGAAGGGGTTATAATTGGTGAGTGAAATGACAGAAAAGGATATGGTGAATATGAATGGTTAAGAACAAACAGAGGTAGAATGGTAATCTCAAGAGTTAAAATTTTGCGCAGATTCAACCTTCGTTGTAGCAAACTTCAACTTGAAAGACATAAAAAGGAAAGTGTTGAAGTTTCGCCGTGGCGATATGGAATCCACGCTGCAACGTGGAGTCCATGCCATGGAGAAATTAACCCGAAAGCAACATAAAGGAATTACTAGGGACCTTGCCACAGCAAAATTTACCTAAAACTCAACAAGACAAACATAAATGTTTAACAAAGAATGAGAAACATGATAGACAAACAAATGACATAGGTTGGGTACTCAGTAAGCCTTTAAGTGAATATATAAAGTCATAAGGAACCAAATAAGCTCAAGAAAATAAACTGCAACACACTTAACCATATCAATTTCCTCAAGCTTGAAGACATATCATGCATCAGGCCAAAAAGCACAGAAAAAATAAAATAGGAGGCAGAACTAGAAAGGGATCTTATTGAATTTGGAAACTACTAATTAAACTAACACTAAGATAATGTTCCTATTGAAATAGTTTCTCCCCCACACTTACTCAATAAACTAATGCACCTGAAAATGTCATCATCAATCATAGGGCAAGAGTAAGTAAACAAGTGAAGGAAAGAAACAATTTGAGAATTACAGAGGTTGCTAGTTCTCATGGTAGAGCTTCAATAGATGGCCATTCACCTTGAGTTTGGCTCCAGTCTCTTCATATAAAAGCTCTACCATACCAAATTGTGCACCTTAGTGGCTGTGTATAGCCCATCCCAACGAGTGTTGAACTTTCCATGCTTAAAAGTGTAACGAGCCTTGAATAATAGAACTTTGTCTCCTTCCTTGAAGTTCTTCCTTTAGAGAACTTTATAGTGCATCAACTTTGTTTTCTCCTTGTAGAGGCGAGAATTCTCGTACACCTCTAGCCTCAACTCCTCTAATTCTTGCAATTGCAACTTCCTCTCTATACTAAAAGATTCCAAATCCAAGTTGGACTGCTTGACTGCCCAATATGCTTTATGCTTCAACTCCACCAGCAAATGGCAAGCTTTTCCATAGATTAAATGGTAGGGAGATATGCCTATTGGTGACTTATAGGTAGCTGATAGGCCTATAGTGATTCTTCTAAACGCAAACTCTAGTCTTTCTTTGATGGCTTGACTATCTTCTCCACGATATGTTTCACCTCTCTATTCAATATTTTAGCTTGACCATTGGTTTATAGGTGGTATGTAGTGGAGACTTTATGAGTGACATCAAATTTATAAAATAGGTTATCAACTACCCTATTACAAAAATGTGTTCCTCTATCACTCACCATAGCCTTTGGAATCCCAAATCTACAGAAAATGTTGGACTTAAGAAATTTGGACATGGTTTAGGCATCATCTTTTCTAGTAGGTACAACCTCTATCCATTTGGATACATAATCGAAAACTAAAAGAATATATAAAAAACCAAAAGGAGGAAAGGGGCCCATGAAATCAATGCCCCAAACATAAAAAATTTTGCAAAATAGTAAAGGCTGCTAATGAATTTCATGCCTTTTACTTAACCCTCCAAAACATTGACATTTATCACAGGACCGACAAAAGGCAAAGGAATCTTTAAATAGGGTAGGCCAATAAAAACCAGAATCTAGAATTTTAGTAGATGTTCTCCTTGCACTGAAATGCCCACCACAAACCATTGAATGGCAAGCTAAAATTATAGCATCGAATTCTTCACTAGGCACGCATTTTCTGATGACTTGGTCACTAAACATTCTCCATAGATGAGGAGCATCCTAAGCGTAATGCCTAGCTTCACTCCTTAGCTTTTAGGCCTATGACTTAGACATAAGAGGAGGGGTTAATGCAGTCATGAGATAATTGCCTATATATGCATACCAAGGTTCCTTTAAGACTAAAGCATATAAGACTTAATCAGGAAAAGAATCACAAGTAAGTTTAAAAGAGTCCACTCCCTTTGTATCGTCTGGTAGACTACTCAAGTGATCAGCTACATGATTTGCTACCCCGACTCGATCCTTTATCTCAATATCAAATTCTTGAAGAAGTAATGCCCATCTTATCAATCTAGGCTTTGATTGTGGTTTCTTGAGGAGATATCGAACAACTACATAGTCAGTAAAAATGGTCACATGGGAGTTTAACAAATAAGGCCTAAATTTTTCTAAGGCAAAAACTACTGGAAACAGCTCTTTCTCTGTTGTTATGTAGTTGATTTGAGATGCATCCAATGTTTTCAAGGCATATGCAATGACTCTTGCAAGCTTCTCCTACCATTGGCCCAACATAACTCCTACAACACAATTAGAAGCATCACATGGAATCTCAAAAGGTAAATTCCAATCAGGAGTAACTAGAATAGGGGGAGAGATGAGTTTAGATTTTAACTCATCAAAAGCATCTCTACAAGAATCTTCAAACTTAAATTTTTCATCTTTTTGTAAAAGCTTTGAAGGAGGTAATGAAATCTTGTTGAAATCTTTTACGAAACGCCTATAAAATCTTGCATGACCTAAAAATGATCTTATATCTTTAATATAGGTAGGATAAGGCAAAGAAGATATAATCTCAATCTTAGCTTTATCAACTTCAATCCCTTTGCTAGAAATCAAATGACCTAGCACTATGCCTTCATTGACCATGAAATTACATTTTTCAAAGTTTAAAATCAAATTCTTTTCAATGCACCTTTTCAAAACTTTTTCAAGACTAGCTAGGCAATTATGAAAAGAACCACCATAAACTATGAAATCGTCCATAAAGACTTCTATGCATTCCTCTAAAAATTCAAAAAAAATTGCCATCACAAAATAGTGGAAAGTCCTTGGAGCATTACATAAACTAAAAGGAATCCTTCGATATGCAAAGATACTAAAGGGACATGTAAAAGAGGTTTTTATCTTGGTCCTTTGGTGCAATAATTACTTGAAAGTACCTAGAGAAACCATCTTGAAAACAATAATATGATTTGCCTACAAGCCTTTCAAGCATCTAGTTAATAAAAGGAAGAGGGAAATGATCTTTTCGTATGGCATCATTTAATCGTCTATAATCTATGCACACACGTTAGGAATTCTGCACTCTTGTAGGGATAAGCTCATCCCTATCATTTTTTATCACAGTTATCCCACTCTTTTTTGGCACTACATGTATCGAACTAACCCACTCACTATCAGATATGGGATATATGATCCTAGCACTCAAAAGTTTTGTGATTTCTTTCTTAACCACGTCTAGGATAAGTGGGTTTAATCTCCTTTGGGTCTACCGCACGAATTCAAAACCTTCACTCAATAAGATCCTATGTGTGCAAATAGATGGGCTAATCCCAAGTATGTCCACTAAAGTCCACCCTATATCCCTCTTATGTTCTTTGAAAATAGCAAGGAGTCTCTCTTCCTCATTGTTAGACAGGGCATTTGCAATTATAACAAGTAATCGCTCATTAAACTCAAGAAAAGTATACTTTGAAGTCAAGGGTAGGGGTTTCAATTCAATCACAGGTAGTTGCACAATAGAAGGGATCAATTTATGAAGTTCAAGAGAGAAAAGATTACTCCCCTTTCCTTCAACTAATGATAGCTCAGGTTCCATGTGGTTAGATTTAGAATCTCCATTTACTGTAGGCATTAAATCCATCTCACATTGATCTATGGCAGCAACTACCTAGTGCAAATCCTTCTGCATACCTTCAATCAGACACTTTTGTTGAGGTGAAATAACTTCATGAATTTCCTCATCAATGTCAGTCTTCATGATGCCAAAATCACCTGACATATTAACAGAAAACCTTTCCCAAAGGGGGTCATCACTAATAATAGAAGACGTTAAGTTCACTTATGAGTCAGAAAAATCAAGTGAATGCGGTTCGAAACCAAAAGAATCCCCTTGAAATTCAAAGTCAGGCGAGCATCATCAACAATAATATCAATCGTGTTCACACCCAAAAGTGAGTAATCTTTGTACATCATCAACAATAATATCAATCGTGTTCACACCCAAAAGTGAGTAATCTTCGTAAAGATGTTCCATTGCTTCATACATATTAAAACAAACCTTATTATCACCTACTTCTATTAAGATGGTTCCTTCTTTCATACTAATCATGGTGTTAGCAGTCCTTAAGAAAGGTCTACCAAATCAATGTGGTATCATGAACAAGTTTAGAAGACATATCAAGCACATAAAAATCGACAAGAATGACTAAATCCTTAACCTGGACCAAAATATCCTCTATAATGCCCTCAAGATACCTAATAGACCTATCAACCAACTGAAGTACTAAACTAGTTTATTAAACTATCTCTTCTCTCATTAATCATTCTTTGTGTGTGACCTATTAAGTTCCTAAATATGTTGATAGTGAATATAAATTGTAACCCTAAATCATATTTATAAATAGATAAATTAGCATCCTTTTAATCTTTAGTTATCTATTTAATATTAGGATATCAAAGTGATTTGGACTAACTTTTGTATACATAATCATTTTGTATAATTCAATTTTATCATCACGCAATGTTCTAATTAAATTTGGAGTATGAAATTAATGCCTACTCTACTTGTGTCCAATCATATTAGTTCATCATTAGTAATTGATTCTAATAATGACATTTGAAAACTATTTCTAAAGTGTCTGGTCGGGTTGTTAAAGCCCCTAAAATAATTCTGATTCTTCAAACTTTTGTTATAGTCATGTAACCAAGTCAAATCCCTAGAGAACTAAAAACTAGCTTCTTAATTTCAATTAATGAAAGTAAATGAGGGGTTTTTTATTAAATAACTGAGTAACTAAAATTAATACAAAAACAAATTAAATCAACTGAATTTAAAATTGAGAAAGTTAAGATTACCAAACTCCGATTCAAGTTAGAGATGTCATCTAATTATAACAATGATCATTGGTTTAAACAGAATATTTTCACATTTCAAGCAATTAGTCCGAAACATATTAGGATAATTATAATAAGTCTTAATTTCTCCTAAATTAATTGGTTCAAACTTGGCATCAAAACCAAAACTTAATCGGATTGGATTTTTACAGAGTATCAATCCAATATCTGCATGTTGAAATTATTAATTGAAACATGTATCAGGGAACATTCACTCAAATATAGAGTTAATAGTGATATCATCACTTCTAAATGTTTTACTGAGATTGGTGATTAAACCGAAGCTGGTAGTTTGATGGACTAGCTACCCATCAAGTCTGAACACCAAGATGAGATCTTGTGTGTTAATCACTATATAGAGTAAAATTGGAGATCTAAAAGGAAAAACCAACATAAAGGCAAAACGGTAATTTTGCCTTTTATTGTGCGAATGGCTACAATATGTTTCATAATAGAGTTTGCAATTGGACATCTAATTAGAAACATGTGTTCTCATAATATTTAGTAATTCAAGAGTTCAACTAATTGTCTTTAGCGGAATGACATTTGGTTAATCAGTTAGAATTAATTCTAATGAGATTAAATTAATTTTGGGGTTATTGGAGCTTGAATTATATAAGTCCAATTAGATTCCCCACTTGGCTTCTAGGAATGTTATCAAGGAAAGTAAGAAAAATAAATAAAGGCTTTCGGAAAGAAAAATGAGACAGAAAAGAAAGAAGTGACCGAATTAGATTCGGAATATAAAAACCAAAACAATTTAATTAAGAATTAATTAAATGGGGTTTTAAAGCCTATGATTAAATGTTGTGCTTACACTAATTAATAGTTAATTAGAAGCCCAAATGAACATTTAATATTGTGCTAAACTTTGGTTTGATTAATTAAATTGAAACAAAGTTATTAAAGATAAAAGGAGGGCAAATTTCAGTTAGATGGACTAAATGAATAACTGTAAATTTAAGGTGGGTTTTTATCATGCTTTATCATCATTAAATGGTTTAAATGGTCTAAATGGATAGCTGCACATTTAAGGTGGGTTTTTATCATACTTCATCATCATTAAATGGTTTAATGGCGTCATCGTTAAATGGAGTAATGATCTTACCATTAAATGGTTTAATAGTTATCTTTTTATGATGGCATATAACCTTTTAGCATTCATTTGATTAAAGAAGGAAGAGTTGCATTTGATGTACTCTCTTCCTTCTTTCATCTCATAACCAAAAATGAGAGGGTCTCATTTAGTTTATTGGTCTTTCCATATAGCCATCTTAAACAAATGAGAGTATCTCATTTATTAGCTTCTTTATTTTTGTTTAAAGAATGAAGTGATGCATTAGATGCACATCACCCTCTTCTTTCATCTTTAACGAAATTGTGAGGTTCCATTTTGCTTCCTTTTGTCTTTTCTTCTAGCCATATTAAAACAAATGAGAATGCCTCATTTATTTTCTTCTTCTTCATTTTTTGAAAAAAGAGAAAAAGGTGTTGCATTTTTTACTCACTCTCTCCTCTATTTCATGAGATAGTCAAAACTTGTAATGAAATTATTTCATTTTAGTTCTTTCAACTAGTTGATCATAAAAGGTAAACCTCTTCAATATTTCTCTCATTTGCACCAAAGGATCTTGTTAACCAAGTTGTCCAAGCAGAACAAGTGGTAGATCAGATTAGTTGAGGATACAATATCGAGGAGAGGATGCAATAGCGTAGAGAGGATACCATAACGAGGAGTCAAAGTTGTAGCAAAGGATTCGGTAAAATTTCGATCTTGTTCTTATGCTATTTATTTTTCTAATACCATATCATGTATGGATTACATGTGTTGATTTGGTTATTATGCTTCAACTACATTTTGATTTCGGAAAAAGTTTTTAAATCTACCGTTTAGCCAAATCTAATATGCTTTTGTTTTCGATCCAACAATAATATGTCAAGATAAGATCTTATGAAATTCCTCCACATTGGATTCATACTTGTCCTCAAGTATACATCAATTCAATACATTAATCATCTTCATAACAACCTCTCATCTCCTTTCATGTTAACCAGAAATTTTGAAAAGCTAATTCACATTGAAGGGTTCAGATAAAATAACAATCAAGAGAATAAGAACTCATAGGACACATTGATAAAACATAGCATCTCATTAATTCCATCAAAATCAAATGAACAAGACTTGACACCCTCACAAGGATTTCACTCTATATGCTCAAAGTGTTTATGGTTCTTTAAGCTCTTAAATCAAAACATAGCAAGTTATTTCCATAAGCTTGCTTAAGAATTATATCTCCACCACTAAACAAAATGAACTTAATGCATAAATCAAAGAGATTTTATAAAGGTTATAACGTGGCTTAGGTAAGGCATGACAAGAAGAATCTTTTTGGCTAAATAAATTGAAGGGAATCATACAAAGTTATCCACACAAGTTTTAACTTAAATTAAAGTTCACTTGATTCAAATATCATCTCTTTCAATCATTTTTTCCTTTCTTTTTTTCTTTTCTTTTCTCTTTTTTCTCTTTCCCTTTTTTTTAAAAATATCAAAGGGGAGATTTATTTTAATACTTCTCCTCCATTTTATAAAAAATAAAAACAATGCAACTTGAATTATCTAATTAACTTTTCATGAAAATAGTCAAAATCCTATGCAAATAAGCTCGATACAATTCCTTTAATTTAGGGGATCAAAATCATTAAGGATATCAATAACAAAAAGGGTAAATTCAGCTTCTAACAAGCTTATTATGCAAGAAAAGAAAGGGTAAAGATTAAATTTGTTCTTTTATCACCCCTTGTGGTTTCATTCCGGAACAAACAAAATGAAATTCTTTCAGTTGTTTATATGGATCTTCACCTGTAAGATTACTTCAACTTTCACGTTTGAAGGTGAATGACCACTTCCTTGCTTAGTATCTTTTCTTAAACAACGTATTGTCCTCTCAATTTTTGGATTATATTACAATTTACATGTCTGAGAAGCATGAGTCTTAAAAGGCAAGAGGTTAGTAGTAACTGCAAAATAAAAATGCAAAAAAACTATGAAACTAAAATAGTTCCCAGCAACAATGCCAAATTTAGGCGATTTGTCAAATCCCCCAAAATAATTATGATTCTTCAACCTTTTGTAATATTCGTGGAACCAGATCAAATCCCTAGTGAACTAAACACTAGCTTCTTAATTTCTATTAATAAAAGTAAATGGGGGATTAAAAAAATGCTTAATTAAAATTAATACAAAAATAAATTAAATAAAATAAATTTAAAAATGAGAAAGTAAAGATTACCAAACTCTAATTCAAGAGAAAGATCTCATCTAATTGTAACCTTAATCATTGGTTTAAAAATAATATTTTCATAATTCAAGCAATTAGTCTAAAACATATTAGGATAGTCATAATAGGTCTCAAATTTTCCTAAATTAATTGGTTCAAACCTAAGATCTAAACCAAAACTTATTGTCCATTGAATGGGTGTTAAAGCATTCCATATCAAATAAATGGTAACAATAAGCTTAGTGAAAAAGACTAACCCTAAATTAAAAAATTGAGATAGTTGTAATTATTCAACTCAGTTTTCTTGTTTATCATAAGTTAAATATACAATTTCATAAATAACCTATTTGCTACTTGTGCCAATCTTTAATGAGAATTAGGAATGGTTTTATTTAAATTCTTAAGAAAAGGCTAATCATCCAGCCTTTTATTAAAACATATATTAGGAATGGTCATTCAAGTTAGTTTTCATTTGAAAATTAGGCACTATAAAGCCCTTTAATCGTAAGGTAGGAGGTTTCATCTCTTACTACTAGAATCCCTATTCAGGCTTAGGTTGAGAAGATTATCTAGTATGGCAATTAGTTCATTAATTTCATGGGAAGTGAAAGAGTTAGAGTTTCCTTAAACTCTTCAAGAGGAGATAATATACACTAGTTACCAAATAAAGGAAGAGAGTTTACTAATCTAACTTACTTTAATGAGATCAAACAATGATAGTCTAAGGTTAACTAGTTCAACATTGTCTAGAAAGGAGTACATATGCCTATGGAATCCTTTATTACCTAACTTATTATAACACACAAAGTGAAGACTAAGGATGGATTAATTAGAGCTAATGATCAGTTATGCATGCTTTACAATTTGCATTTTGAATTAATTAGTCATCTTTTTTTAAATGTGATTATACAAAAGTTATTTAGAGCATGTTCCCACATATGATGGAGTTGCATTGTCCTCACCAGGAGTGGTTAGATATACTTGCATGGGCTAATAAGATATGTATAACGAAGAGAGGAGATCATCTTGACATCAGTCTAACTACAACTTGTTTAGTCTATTCCATTTGGAAAGAAAGGAATAAGAGAATATTCAAGAACTCTACATGGAATAAATATGATTTATCTCACCAAGTATGTTGTTGGGTAAGGAAAATCTTATAACTTCACATTTTAAAGAGAATGAATGCAACATTGAGAAGAAGATGGAGTTTGGATCAAAATTGAAAATGTTGAACTAATGTAGATTGTGTTGTATTTGTTACTCTTGAAATGGATTTAGTTGTACTTGTTTCTTTTGTAATTAAGTTCTAACATGGTATTCTTCTATACTTGATGCTCATTTTGAGCCTTAATGAATCTTTCATTTTTTCATAAAGAAAGTCAAAGAAGTTTACTATTGTCATAGTATTTTATCATATAATCGATACTTTATTCACTACCATATTACTTAAAAATAATAGGTGTACTTAAGTTGTGAATAAGATCTTGTAATAAAGAAAAATTTAGCATTAAGCTCAATAGTGGACATATAAATTTTTAAAAGTCTTATTGATTCCTTCTTTTCTCCTACCTGTCACCCGTTAGCTTATATAGAGCTTTACTATGGATTTTTCGTATCCAAATCAGCTCGACATCTTCGAGATCTAATAAAAATATTGTGATATCAAATCATGAGCATATGAAGAGGCAAGAAATGGTTAAGGTGATGTAGAAAAAAGGAGTAAATTTTCAAGAGATATGTTATCACATGTTCTAAAGTTGTTGAGTAAAATTTTAATATAAGGATTTAAATTTTTTATGAACTTCTTAAACTAATGTTGAAGTTGAGGTATATGGTGGATTTCACTAAATTTGCATAATTTCTTTTATTGAAATCAAGCAAAAGAAAAAAAGCAAGGTAGAATGACATTAAAATTAGTTTTTGTTAGGATGCTTTAATTACTAACAAAAGGTTTGATCATTTTAGTATCTAAAAATTTCAATGGACATGATCCCAAAGGTGTGTCACATGTTCTAATTGGCAATTTTACTGAGCCTATATACAAGTTGTGTAAAATTTTTGTATGGTAAGTAAAGGTTAGATACTCAACGACCACCAGTGAAGCATTCAATTACTAAAGGAATGTTGTCAAATGGGATAAGGAGATGAAGATACAAACACATGAGGCCTCTTTGATAACCCTTGCATTTATGATGTTCCAAAATTGAAACTACAAAATAATTCACTCATTTGGTGCTTCATTTTATTAGTGTCAAATATGTATGCAATCATAGTTCATCAATTATTAATTTAGTAAAGTAGGTAATTTTTCCACTATTTATTATTTTGAATTTTACTATACATTCTTATATTATTTTTCTTTAATTATATTTCAACTTTTTCCCTTTTATTACTTTCTTTGACTTTATAAAGAAAATCAATAGAAAGTTTTTGGAATAAACCTTTAAAATGAGATATACAAAATGTACGAGGTGTAAGGTGTAAATGGATCTACAAAAGGAAAAGAGGATCTGATGGAAAGGTAAAGACTTTTGAAGCTAGATTGGTAGCAAAAGGCTATACTCAAAAAGAGGGTATAGGCTATGAGGACACTTTTTATCCAATTTCCATGCTTAAGTCCATCATAATTCTTTTGGCTATAGCAACCTATTTCGATTACAAAATATAGCAAATGGATGTCAAGACCGCATTTCTTAATGGGGATCTTGAGGAGACCATTTATATGGCCCAACCAGAAGGATTCATTGAGCCAGGTAATGAGCATAAGGTATACAAATTACTGAGGTCCATTTATGGACTTAAGCAAGCATCTAAGTCTTGGAACATTAGGTTTGATAAGTTTATCAAAACCTATAGGTTCATAAAAAACTAGATGAGCCTTGTGTATATAAAAGGATACAAAAAGGTAAGGTTACATTC
The DNA here is from genome assembly GCA_025504915.1 of Erythroxylum reticulatum. Taxonomy (NCBI): domain Eukaryota; kingdom Viridiplantae; phylum Streptophyta; class Magnoliopsida; order Malpighiales; family Erythroxylaceae; genus Erythroxylum; species Erythroxylum reticulatum. Next base: position 1,329 of record JANSVA010031537.1, on the reverse strand, counting down.
CTAGTCCTTTATGTCGATGACATTCTGCTCATTAAGAATGATGTAGGAATGCTATCTACGATTAAGGGATGGCTGAATGAACAGTTCTTAATGAAGGATTTAAGAGAGGCTAGCTATGTTGTAGGGATCAAGCTTATAAGGGATCGTAAGAACAAACTGATAGCCTTGTCTCAAATAACCTATATTGAGAACATGTTCAATAAGTTTGCCATGCAAGATTCCAAGAGGGGTTTCACACCTATTAGACATGGAATCAAACATTCAAAGAAGCAAGCACCTAAAACCCAAGAGGAGGCCGAACACATACATAACATTCCATATGCTTTGGTAGTTGGATGTTTAATGTATGTTATACTTTGCACTAGACTAGATATCTGCTACATAGTAGGACTGGTAAGCAAATTCCGATCCAATTCAGGAATGGAGCATTAGACTATAGTTAAGTGTGTACTAAAGTATCTTCGGAGGACAAAGAACTTAATGCTTGTTTACTTTGGAAGTAACCTTATTCCGATAGGATATACAGATTCAGATTTCCAATCAGATGTTGATTCAAGGAAATCAACTTCTGGTTCTATATTTGTTTTTAGAGGTAGAGCCATAGTCTAGAGGAGTGTTAAGCAATCCTATGTTGTTGATTCGACTATGAAGGCTAAATATGTTGTTGCTTATGAAGCAGTAAAAGAAACAGTCTAGCCCTACAACTTCCTGAATGATTTGGAGGTAGTTCCTAAGGTAGAAAAGGCCATTACACTTTATTATGATAATAGGGAGGCAGTGACTAATTCTAAAGAACCTCAGAACTATAAAGTTGCCAAACACATTGAGAGAAAGTATCATCTCAAAAGGGAGATAATACAATATGGTGAGGTGAATGTGGTAAATATTCCTACAGAGCAAAACCTTACTGATCTATTTACGAAGACGCTATCTCAAAAGAGTTTTGAGGGTCACCTAGTAGGGATGGGAAGTAAGTAAAAGAGTTTTAGACTGTGGTGTTGTGATTTATCTTTGTGTAAGTAAAAGAGTTTACTTCAAAGGAATGATGATTTTCATATCATGATAGTAGTTGATTATCAATAATGGAACTATTAAATGAATCTGGAATCAAGAATTTTTTTAAAGAATAAAGTAGGTCATTACTGTAATCTTAAATATACACCTTAGCAATCTTTTATTATAAACCACAATCTTAATGAGTGGTGAACTCATATGTGTTTCATTATAATTCTTGATATGATTGAAAAGGATTTTTAAAGAGTATCAGTCCATTGTATATATGTAGGAATTATTAATTGAAACATGAATTATGGAACATTCACTCAAATA
>JANSVA010031482.1:0-14236 GCA_025504915.1 Erythroxylum reticulatum | reverse complement strand
GATAAAAGTAGTGATGACATAATGGACTACATTAAAGACACTAGAGAGGCACATCTGGTAGTGGCTACACCTATAGCAACAGTCACCTTCGTCACAGGTTTCATCGTGCCTTGTGGTTACAAAGGTGAAGGTGGCCCAGATAAGGGTGATGCAATTCTAACTAGCTTTTATTGTTACAGATTGTTGAGTAAATCAGTCAAAGAAGTTGGAGAAGAATCAAGATCACGACATATTTATTAGGAGATATCAGAATATATATTACTTCCTTTTGTATATATCTTTCTCTTTTATATATATCTTCCAAGTCAGGGACTGTATAGAGATGTAAAGATGTAAAGTGTTTGAAATATATGAAAAATGCTATTTTCCCATTCACGCTTCATGGTATCAAAGCCAGAATAAAGTATGTTTTTCTTGCATCTTTGTTTCGCCTGAATCCTAATCTCATCCCTTATCATGATTGAAAATGATCCACCTGCTCTACCCCTTACAAACCCAACAACCACTGACTCGAAAACACCACCAATCATCCAATATCAAACCAAAAATCCAAGAGAATTATTTTAAATGAGACCAACTAGGATGTTTGGGCTCAAAATGTGGAGATTCATGTAGCTGCCTGTAAGAAGTTGACATATATTCTCAGTGATAAAGCACCACCGACAAAGACAGATGCAACTTACAATAAGTGGAACGTTGAAAACCAAAAGGTCTGAGGTTGGTTACTTACGTCAATGACACCAGATTTGATGAAGAGATATATGAGATTACCAACGACTCGCGCAATCTGGAAAGCTCTTACCAAAGCCTATTATGATGGAGGTGATGAGGCACAACTGTTCTCCTTACATCAACGAGCCTTCATGATACGACAGACTGGTTGGACATTTCTAGTGTATTATAGCGAGCTATCAGAGATCTTCACATAATTGGACTATCGCAACAAGGTTGTTATGAAGGACCCCAAGGATACTATTGCCCATAAAACATCTGTTGAAAGATTGCGAATATACATGTTTCTGAATGGACTCGATGTTGAGTATAATCAAGTTTGCGGAGAAATACTTCGCATGGAACCAAAATCGGACCTTGAAGAATCGTATGCATATATAAGGAGAGAAGCAAATAGGAAGGCCTTAAGTCGTGGTGACAGTCCAAATGAAGCTGCTGTAATGTTTACATGGAATCAAGGAAACAGAAAGGACAAAGGAAAAAAGGAATTAAAAAAACTAGCAAAAGTTATGGGGTGCATAATCCTGAAACGAAGAAAGCTGGCAGCAATTTGGAATGCACATATTGTGACTTACTAGGTCACACTTGGGAAAAATGTTATGAAAGAATCGGGTATCCTGATTGGTGGGATCCAAAGAAGGCACCAAAACACAAGGGTAAAGTAAATGTTGCACAAACAAGCCTTGATGAAACAAAATCTGAAGGTATGGAGTCCAAAATAGCCTTAGCTATGAATGTCTCCTCGTCTGGTAAGTCTCTGACTTCTCTTACACTGTTTGGTTCAAATACATGGGTAATTGATTCAGGAGTGATTGAGCATATGACTTATGATCAAACTATGAAAAACTTGAAACTATCACAAATAAAAGATGTCACCACTACTAGTGGAGAAAATGTGCCCATACTAGGTGAAGGATCTTTAACAGTGAATACCTTAACTTCGAAAAAGTTCTTGTCATACCATCTTTGAATTATAGTCTTTTATCTGTAGTACAAATAACCCATGCCTTGAATTGTATCATAATTTTTTGGCCTAATTTTTGTGTTTTCAAGGACATTAAGACGAGGCAGACGATTGGCTCTGGGACTAGAAGAGGCAAATTATACTATCTGGATTTTACTAACACTTCTTCGAAGGCTCTAGCGACGACTTCATGTTTATCAACTGGTTTTTCTAATATTCCTGAACTTTGGCTTTTGCATAAACAGTTTGGTCATGCATCCTTTAGATTTTTGAAATATTTGTTTCCAAATAATTTTTTGAATTATGAAATAAGGGATTTGAAATGTGATGTCTGTGAACTTGCAAAAAGCCAGCGTGTATCTTTTCCGCCAAGTACCACTCGAAGTCCTACACCTTTTATGGTAGTGCATTCTGATGTATGGGGTCCGTCACGTGTGTCCACATTAAATGGTGCTAAATGGTTTGTAACTTTCATAGATGATTTTAGCAGAAAGATGTGGATTTGCTTGATGAAACATAAAAGTGAGGTAGGAGAATTATTTAAGAAATTTTACAACATGGTTGAAACACAGTATCATAAGAAAATTCAAATCCTTAGGTCGGACAATGAAGGGGAACTTACTAGTCATGCATTAAAGTATTTTTTGCACACAAATGGAATGATTCATCAAACCAATTGTCCTAATATACCACAACAAAATGGTGTAGCTGATCATAAAAATAGACACCTATTAGAAATAACTAGATCCATGTTAAAAGGAGCAAATATGCCTTTTTCATATTGGGGTGAAGCTATTACAGCATCTACGTATTTGATAATTAGGTTGCCGTCACGAACCTTAGGTTTATAACACCTTTAGATACCTTATGTTTGCATGTAGAGACACCAACACCAATGAATTTACCTCCATGTGTATTTGGATGTACTACTTTTGTACATTTGCAAAACGTAGACAAAGGAAATAAATTTGAACCTAAAGCATATAGATGTGTTTTTGTAGGATATGGTATCAATAAAAAAGGATATAGATGTTATTGTCCACACCAACAAAAAATGTATGTCACATTAGATGATAAATTTCGTGAAAATTGTATGTATCATAGTAAGGGGGAGAGCATCATCAAAACTAGTTATTTAGAATACTTGCAGTTAGGAAATGGTATTGCACAAAATGATAAAAATGAATCTCACGAACATGAACCATCACCAACATCAAAACCATGCACTCATAGAAATGAAAACAAGCCAAGTGCACATATTGGAAATGAAATTGCTTCTGAAAGTCTAAATGATATTGAATCCGAAACATGTATCAGCCAATCTGGAAATAATGGTAGTCAATTAGAACCAAACCAAACTGAAATCTGTTTTGAAAATGAAAATCATCTTGGAAAAATTAAAACAGGTGATATGCATGAGTTATGTTCGTCTCCTGAAACTGAAAACGAAGATGAAGATAGTATAATTGATTCTTCCAAACCAGTGCAAACACTGCCAAGTCAAGATGACCAAGTAAGTATAAAGATTCTTCCATATCGTAGTAACCGTGGAAAACCCAAACATTCATATGAACCCACTCTTTCTTTTACATCAAAGTATCCTATTGCTAACTATGTATCTTATCACAGAATCACAAGAGAATCTCAGTCTTTTTTAAATCAAATATCTACTGTAAATGTTCCTAACAGTATGCGGGAGGCGTTGGAAGATGCTAGATGGATGAAAGCAATGGAGGAAGAAATGAGTTCACTTGAAAAAAAAATAAAACATAGGAGATTATTGATTTACTTGATAGAAAAAACCCTGTGGGATGTTGATGGGTGTATATCGTGAAACACAAAGCCAATGGTGAAATTGAAAGATTCAAGGCAAGGTTAGTGGCAAAAGGGTATAGTAAAAAATATGGCATAGATTATGAAGAAACATTTGCACCAGTTGCCAAGATCAATAGAGTACGTATTCTTTTATCCTTAGTTGCTAATTTTGACTGGCCCTTACATCAATATGATCTAAAAAATGCATTCTTGCATGGTACCCTTGAAGAAGATATATATATGGAGTTATCTCCGGTTAGTATCTTGAAAAATGACAAAATAATAAGGTGTGTAAATTAAAAAAAATCTTTGTATGGTTTGAAACAATCTCCAAGAGCTTGGTTTAGGAGTTTCACCTCTTCTACGTAATTTTTTGGTTATAAACAGTGTAATTCGGATCACACACTGTTTTTAAAATGAAATGGAGGGAAAATTACTATCCTAATCATTTATGTAGATGATATAATTATGACTGAAGATGATGAAAAGGAAAAGCAAATGTTGCATGAATACCTATCAAAGCAGTTTGAAATGAAGGATTTGGGAAATCTTAAATTTTTCTTGGGCATTGAAGTGTTAAAATCAAATAATGGAATATTTTTAACACAAAGGAAATATGTGATGGAATTGCTTAAGGAAGTTGTCATGTTGGTTTGCAAACCTGTGGATACACCTGTAGCTGAAAAAATAAAATTGAGTAAGGATAGCAATGGTACACCTGTGAATAGAGAAAGATATCAAAGGCTAGTTGGAAGGCTTATGTATTTGTCCCATACACGGCTTGATTTGGCTTATCCAGTTAGCTTGGTTAGTTAATATATACACTCACCTTGTGAAAGTCATTTAGAGGCAGTAATGAGAATTTTAAGGTATTTAAAAAATTCCCCTAGAAAGGGAATTTTTTTCAAAAAATAACAATCTTGAGGTTGAATGTTTTAATGATGCTGATTGGACAGGGTCGATCAATGATAGAAGATCAACAGCTGGATATCTAACCTTTGTTGGGGGGAATTTGGTGACTTAGAGAAGTAAAAAACAAAGAGTAGTAGCTAGATCTAGTACAAAAGCTGAATATCGTGGCATGGCAGTAGGAGTTTGTGAATTGTTGTGGATTAAAAATCTCTTCGAAGAAATGGGAATTAAGTTTAATCAATCTATGAAATTGTATTGTGACAATAAAGAAACTTATGACATAGCTCACAATCCAGTTCAACACGATAGAACCAATCATGTGGAGATCGATAGGCATTTCATTAAAAAAATTAAAAATGACGTCATTGCAGTTCCTTATATCCATTCGGGTAAGCAGCTCACTGATATTCTCACAAAGGCAGTGGTAAGTCCATTATTTCACAAATTTATCAAGGAAATTGGAATGGAAGACATTTACTCTCCAACTTAGGGGGAGTGTTGAGCAAATTAGTCAAAGAAGTTGTAAAAGAATCAGGAGAAGAATCGAGATCAAGACCTATTTATTAGGAGATATTAGAATATATATTACTTCCTTTTGTATATATCTTCCTTTTTTTGTACATATCTTCCTAGTAAGGGACTGTATACGTATGTAGAGATGTAAAGTGTTTGAAATATATGAAAAACGCTATTTTTTCATTCACGCTTCAAAGATACCATAGCCATGATGCTCTCTGGCCCTGCTGTCCTTGTCCATATCTTTATGGTTGTGGACAAGAACAAGACGAAGGTCTACTCACTCTTCAAACTGGTGCTGAAGTTAACCATTTACGCCATGTTTGCCATGGTTGTTGCCTTGATTATAGGAACATATGCTGTGTTATTTCATAATTCATCTTTATCCATTGCTACTTGTGTCCTTGGCTACCTCTTTTTCTTGTTCTACATTGGCATTCCAGTTGACAAGAAGTTACCAGACAAGCTCAGGAAAAAGAGTTCGTTAGTTCGATTTATAGGAGACATTTAGCCTCATATTAGGTGGGGGTCACTTTGGTATCCCAATGTACATCTCTTCTAGTTAATAAGGCGTTCATGTGTTTGTTAAGTTAGTCTGATATGCCTATGCCTATAACCTATGGTTTTCAAGGGGTGGTTCATATAACAAAGCTATTTCATTAGTTTAATTTTAGTTGTAAGTAAGGTTTTTAATGGAATGTAATAGAATGAAATGATTTATAATAAGATGAAATATAAATGAATGTAGTATTAGAAAATTATTATTTAGAAGGGACGGAAGAGTTCATAATGTAATATAGTGAAATATTGTTTAGAATATTGATAGAATATAATGTAATATAGGTATAATAATAAAAAATGACTATTCTACCCTTGATAGAATTAATATTATAAATTGGTATAATTGATATTATATAAAATTATTGAGGATATATTAGGTAGTACATATTTATCATTTTACATTTCATCCTAAAACCTTCAAATTGAAGGTAATTTATTTTACTGCTTAGGATAAAATATGAAGTAATGTAAAAATTTCCTTTTTCATCTTATTTAATTTCATTTCATTATAAACCTTCCTCCCAAACGATAAAATAATATTACATTTCATTACTAATTGCTTTATCAAACATAGCCTACCCAAAAGTTTAAAGCTTCAAATTTGAACATGATGAAGTTGGAATAATTTATAAATTATTGTATATTTTACGGTTGATTATTATCATCATTTAATAATTATTATTAATTATTAATATCTTAATAACCATTAGTAACCTTAAATGTAAATATTATTGATGATATATTAGTAATCATCATTACATTAATGATAACAATGCTCATTATATGACATTTTTTTAAATGACATTCCTTTTGTGTATTAAAAATGTAATTTAAAATATAAATTATAGAAAAAAGTATGGTTAGTGATTGAAAAAAATTGGTAATTATTAATATTATCACTATTGAAAAATATTATTTTCATAAGAAACTTATTTTTAATAATAAGTCTTTAAAATTATCAAATAATAGTCATATAATTAATCTTAGAATTATAGACCAATTCTAGGTGGATCATTAGTTTAATCGGCTTGATGGATTCCCTGTGATGTTTGAAGCAGGAAACATGTCCGCAGTAATTTTGGACAGTCTATCAAACTATAATATATAATTACATATAAATTATAAAATCATTTACTCCCTATCACATATAAAATTGTTTATAACACAATTAATAATAATAATAATAATAATAATAATAATAATAATAATAATAATATATTTTATTTTATTAAAACAATATACTTATTTTTTACAATATTTATAATCATTAATAATTATTATACAATATAATTAAAACTTTTATAAATTATCATGTAATTTACGGTTCATTATTATATATGAATATTATTTAATAATTAATAATTATTAATAACGTTAAGTGTGACCATTATTACAATTTTGTGCATAAAAAATATAAGTAAAATATAAATTACAGAAAAAAAAACTTTATGATTAGCAATTGATAGATATCGGTGACTATTAATATTTTAAATATTAAATATTATTTTTATAAAATAAAAATCTATTATTTAATAATAATATCTATTAAAAACTACCAAATATTAGTCTTATAATTAATCTTTAATCTTAGAATCATGATGGATCATCAGTAAAATCTGGTTTGATGAATTCCCTAAATTTGAATCACTATCATATTTGAAGAAGGAAGCACGGTGGTAGTAATTTTGGACATCCTACCTAATCATAAGATATAATTTTTATATAAAATTGATATGAACGAAATTATACTATTAATATTTATTATTATTGGCTAATATATTTTGTTTTATCAAAGTAATATTTTATTATTTATAATACTTATAATTACTAATAATTATTAAAGAATGACCACATAACCTTTTTGTTTAATTAATATATGCCAAATTCTTTGTAAATGGTAATAATACATCACATACAAAAATTTTAATCAAGCGTCTCATTTTTGCAATCTTCAAATTTTTATTTAATGTTTTATATTTTTTTTTAAATTGAATAGTTTAATCTAAAATGTATTAATAAAGCAAATTAAATATTTATTTAAACAATTTAAAGTCGCTCTTTATTTTTATCAACATAGTTTTTAAATATATTAATCATATATTTAAAATAGAATCACTTATTTAATATTAAAAACAATATAATTACATAATTTCTCTTAATCTTTACATGATTCTAGTATTAATAAAATGGTAATTGATAACTTTTTAAAATTTAAATTTTCTATTTTTAAATTAAAAAACATCAAAATTAGATATCGAAACATTTTTTAATTTTAAAAATTATTATTATTTTAAGTAAAATAATTAGAGTCTATAAAAATAAAGGAAAAAATGGTTAGGAACAAGAGGGTGATTTGAATACAATTCCCTTCTTAAATACATAAGAAGACAGATACAGGGGAAAACATTATTAATATTTTATGTAACCTCAACTTGATAAGGATAATTTCTGTAAAGAGTAATTAAGTTGTTTTAATTAAAGAGGGCCTTTTTGTCTAATGCAATGTACTAAGTAAAACGTATCAATACCCTTGATTTAGTGCATGTTAATTCTACTAAATAATAAATAATGACAATAAAATTTCATCAGGTTCTCAGCACATGGAGACGGAAACGTACGCATTTCTTTAATCCTGCCTGTTACCGTGGATCGTGAATCTGCGGTCTAGTGCCACCAATGGTCCTGTGTCTATAATTCTAGATTTTACTCAAGGTCAAGGAGGCTATTATATATTTTTTGTTGAATGATACTTTGTTAGTTTAATTTAATTGATCAATATGAAACGTTCATTTGCGCAGTACTAGTTAATAAGGCCTCTATGTTTGTTGAGGAGCTCTGATATGCCTGTAACCTTTGGTTTCAATGGCTTCCTAATCAAAGGTTTAATTTTAAAAAATTCATAATCATTCTTTGTTTCAAATTATAAAGATAATTCTTTATTAACCTTCTCAAATTTAAAGACTAAATTGTATGATATATCTGTAATTCATTTTAATTTTGAAGGTAAAAGATATAAAAGTGGTCTAAGAAAATTTTAGAAAAATTGTATAATCTATAATTTTTTTAAAAAAAATTCCTTATAGTTTTCATTCATTTAGAAAATTTTATTTTCTTAGACTTTGGTTAAAAATAATGGTCAAATACATATAAGATATGAGCATCATACGTGAACTAATCAAATGTTACTAATATATTACCTTAATTTTACTCTTAAATCCAACTCAAATAAGTTAAACTTGACTAAAATTAATAATTTAAAATAATTATAATAAATTATTAATTTAGATCAAATTTAAAGGGTTCAATTTGAATTTCAGAGCTGAGCTAAAGTGCTATGTAATTAGCATTTATTTAGTCTATGTATGATATTCATGTCACGTATATTTTGTCATTATTTTTAACTAAAATCTAATAGAAGATGTTTTTCTAGAAAATTAAAAACTACAAAGGGATTTTTTGAAGAATTTTTAAATTTTTTTAAAAATATAGGAAAGATTTATATCTTTTTCATATTTTTAATGTAAAGAAAATAATTGACTAAAAGGTAAGACATATTGAACCTTGTAAATATCAAATTATATTTATCTCGTCATCTCGTTTTAAGTAGCTAATTTGTCTAAGTAATTTACTCAAAACATATAATTTATAACTTATTGTATGCATTCATGTTATAATTTGGCTTGATACATTTCAAATTGAGTTCTTAAGTAAGGATGGTTGTGGGAAGGATGGGATGCAATAGTATCCAAAACTACAAGGCAAACTAGATAAGGCTAAAAGTCTTAGAATTAAGGCATTTCGATGGCATCATAGATGCCAAGACATTGGAAATTTTTTTGTAGGATATGCAAAAATATTTTCATACTACAAACGTGCTTTAAGGGGACAATGTGAGATTGACTAGTATGTATTTTGTTGGTGATGCCAAATTATGATCATGTGCAAGGGTTGATGATGATTTTAATATTGGTCGTCCACAAATCGAGATTCAAGAGGTGCTAGTAAGAGAACCCAAGGAACAATTCTTTACTTACAATCGAGACGTTAATCTTGGTCACAAATTATGTTATAGAGGTAAGGTGTCCGAGACCTCTCTACTACCGTTATTACAGCTTATTAAGGATAATCAAGCAAGAATAAAAAATAACAATTAATTGCACAACACACAAATTTATGTGGTTCACCCCAATTGATTAAGGCTACGTTTATAGGTTGTAGCACTCCACTCTCACAAGACATGTACCTGACATCTTAAGTAATATCCAAATACATACCCCACAAGTATGGCATGCTAAAGCACTCACATTACTAACTTAATCATGACATAATCATTAATACGTAAATGTCACAATATTTTAAAAACCAAATTTCTCATTTTATTTCATAAAAACCGAATATGTACATTGTAACATTTCATATTTCATCCCTATATATACATTATCAAGACTAAATACAAAACACGCTACACACATGAGGGATTATACAAAAATCTATCTAATTTTTCAATCTCAGCTGACCGACTTTTGAGTCATTTCTACTTTCTAAAAGTACAAGTACTATGCTTCTTGTAGAGCCTCTCTATCACTAGTGACCTCTCTTGGTCCTGAAATGTCAACGTTTCAATTTTGGTGAGTTTTGCGAACTCAGTAAGGTAACCATCCTCAATGGTTAACTCAAATCCTACAACACATCAATACATACAATCACATAATTTGCATCATTTCATTTATCATGTAGCATCACGTATCACCTTTAGAGCAGTTAAACAGATCATTTCGATCATTCAAAATATACATATCAATTATTAGTGCAATGCACTTAAATTATTACTTTGTCGTGTGACCGAGTACCTTTTTTACTAACCTATATCCCTTGTGAATACCGAGCTTGTTCAGATATTGTCCCATATCTTTTAGTGGATATCGGGTATAGTTACAACTGAACTAGAAGCTTTTATCATATTCTGAGCTTTAAGCTCTCTTTTTTCCGTGGCTACTCTGGTCACAACAACCTTTATGCTGCCATGCATTCATGTAATGAAATGCATTACATTCACATTCATATTCACATTTATCATCGGACCTTGGTCTAACATTCAACAATCATGTTGAGTAATACTTATTTCGTCAAATTCATATTTAAGAAACACTTCCAATATCTTATTCATGCATCAAACGCCTCGGTCATTTAATATTCGGGTTCAACACAATCACATCCACAAAATAATTCAAAATATAATTTAAAACAAACAATTATTCAAGTGAAACCGTCTAGGTTACTCATAAATTGCTCTAGAAAACTATTGTCTCGAAGTCCCGACAACATCTAAATGTTGTCGCTCTATTTGTCATTCTATATCATGCAACACATACACATTTACACGCATCACAACTTTACACAATGTTATAAGTACTCATTTATGCATATATGTATACATAGATTATGTACAATGCATGTTTAATGACAATCTCAGGTATATTTCCTTTATTCACATCTTATGATCATCTATACTTCAAAGCTCATATATGTCTAATTTGGACCTAGATTTACACCTCAATAATTCAAACTTATTCCAAGTTCATCACTTAATAAAGCATTAAGGTTCATGGCTCAATACACTTGATTATTATAATATCATCAATCAATCATTCACCAATGTTATTCTAACATTATAAGATCACACGATATCTAAATTTTCATCCATTCTTACTTGATACACAATACTTATCTCGTTACAATCATACTAGCATTTCTAAGAACACTTTTATTCTTATAACACTTATAAATTTCCAGATTTTATACACTTGATATCACCAATCCTTTCACCATATTATATCCTCAATTACAACCTATACATATCCAACACTTTATCAACTTATTCAACCCCAAACTAGGTTCATTACAAGTCCCATTCAAGTCTAAATGCATCATAGGAAAGTACCTTATAATTTGTTATTTCAAACATCACATAAAAGAGGAATAACTTACGTTGATCGCCTTTCCAGTTTTTTCTCAAGACAGACTTTTGGGCTAATTTTTCATGGAAAATTTGAGATAGAAAATGAGGTATTTAGGTAATACATTGTTAAAAAAAAAAGTTACCATATGTCTTAAGTTTCTAACGACACCAATTTCATACAATTTGGTTCATTATTTTGCAAGTTATACACAAAATACTACCTACTCTTCTCAAACTGCAACCGCACCTAGTACTCAACTTCAAGTCAAAATTTGAAACTCTTAAAGACGTAATTAAAAAATCGATTCCGTCATGAAATTTGTAGCTATATATCTCTAGGTTAATTTTAACATAAAATCATCCCTTTTGGATATGTACGGATCAAGTTTTGACTAAAATACATGTGCATAATTAGTGGAAGCAGTACAACTAAAATATTCCAGCCACTCTTTTCCAATCTTCCAAAATTTTTAACTTCCTATATTTTACATCTAACACATCTTATAGATGGATAATCTTTTCTACTTCATTTCCTCTTCATTCTCACCTCAATTTACAATTCAAAACTTTCATAAAACAAGTCATGCAAGACTATTAATCATAACCACAAAATAGGACGTCAAACATATCCATTTATCCATCAATTTACTGCACTCATACAAACACCATTATAATAACAATTTATGAATTATTACTCATCATAAACACTAAAACAAGCCATGAATATATTCATTTATTCATCCATGATTTAGCATAAAATCAACTCCATTTACACTTTCAATCTATCTCCTAATGATCATTATAAATGCCTTCATTTAGCCAACCCAATAATGTCATTAATACACTAAAAAGAAAGACCATAAACCTCTCTTTTTTTACCCTCACGTTACAAAATATATGTAACTCTATGATCATGATCATTCAATCTTAAATCATTCATCAAAAATATTTTATTTACAACTACCCATAAAGATTAACATGCTACTTGATTTACTCAAAGTTTCTTCAAAATTTCCAAGAAACCTAGTTTTCTATACATCTCACTGTCATCAACATGGAGGTAGAGTAGGTTAGGTTTTCATCAAGAAGAAGAAGACAACAAGGATCTTGGATTGGCAAAGTGAAGGATGAGAGTAAAGCTCAACGTTGAGGGTTGGGTTGTGAGAGTGAGGGTGAGTATCATGAATGGAGAAGAAGAAAATGAAGAAGACAACATGTAGTGAAAATGAAAGACAATTAAAAGATGGTCTTTCAAAAGTAAATAACGTGGGTTTAATGCTTGGTGAGTTAAAAGCAAGGTAATAAATGCTTGGTGGGTGTCATTACACTTGTCATGACACTTACCACATAAAGAATTAAGCTATTCGTATTTTTGCTTAACCTAAGACATGACTCCTAATAATTAGTCTATTTGTCCCTCAATTTCTAATTCAATTGTCTCCCAATTTTCTATTCACTGCCTTTTTGGAAGGGATGTTGGAAGGTTAATGAGTATTTTTTCCACCATAAAATAAAAGCTACTTTTAAGAAAAATGGATGATAAGTAAAATTATTCATATATGATTTTGGGACGAATTGGAACTCATTTGACTTATCTTGATGTGAATTTAGAGCTTTCTTTGGTTATTTCTCACACATTTCAACTTTATTACTTAATAGGTGCAAACGAACATCAACTAGCCAATTCCACTCCAAAGACCCGAGAAGGTATGCTAAATAGACATAATATCTACTTAACGAATCTGTTTAACAGACTTTATTGGCCCAAGAATGATCTACCTTCCCCTGTTTAGCAAAAACTAAGCTTCTTTAAACCCAAGCCACTATAAATACTCATTTTTAAGACCTAAATAGTGAGGTTGGACATTGAAAATGAGGCTGCAATATAAGGAGGCACTAAATAAGAGGCAAAGAGGAAGTTTTTAGGGATTGCATCAAGGATTGGAAGCAATCTTGTTTTGTGTTCTCTCTACCTTCTCTCTCTACTCTTTCTTGGATGTTAAGTGTCTTTATATGTATGGATTTTGCTATCATGTTCCGCAACTAAACCCCATTTAGGGTGAGGGATGTAGCCTATTTGGGGGATTGATTTGTATTTTATAGATTGATTAGTGTTGAATGAAAGTTTTGGGATAAGTTTATCTTTCTTGCATTTCACTGTTGTCTCTATGCTTGATCACCTTAGATGAAATCTTAGGAATCATATGATGAACTGAGAGGTGAAGTATGATTTATGTACTAGGAAGATAAACACATTAGATTTAGAGATAGAGATATCCTAAACTAGTGTGATAACTTATGGTTGTTTAATCTTAATGAATTTGACTAGTAAGATTTCTCATTGAGAAAAAATGATAATCAACTAGTTAGATATTCTTGTATGTCTTGAGAGAGAATATGAGTAAAGTTATGCAATTTTCATGATAACCTGTCATTCAATCAATGCCATAATTTATTAATCAATCTTTTGAATTGGTGAACCCCAAGCCCTAAGTCTAAATCATCAATTTACCTTAGTTTGTTATTTCCAGTATTTACAATTCATCATCTACCCAAATCCAAACATCTTTTAAGTTTTTTGTCACTTTCGTTCAAGTAATTAGGATTAAGTCAATAGTGAGTATTTTAGTCCTTGTGGGAGGCAACATTGGAATACTCAATTTGTAGGTACTAGGAACGACTCTGTATACTTGCGGATTGTATCGACCAAGTTTTTGGCGTCGGTGCTGGGGACTAATTTATATTTACTACCATTAATTCTAGTTATATTTTTTTAC
>JANSVA010031446.1:0-14237 GCA_025504915.1 Erythroxylum reticulatum | reverse complement strand
TTGAAACAATAGAAAAAACATACGATAAATGTTAGGTTCTGATCATGCATCTCATACATAATGTATTAAATATACGCAGTGGAAATAAATAGAACCTCAAATACTATATCTACTCATGCATATGGATATAGAAAAACAAAAACATGAAATGTAAGATGTTTACTTACCTTTATAATGATCTCTTCCTTTCTTTAATCTTCTCCCTGTTGGGTTGTCATAAACCAAAATGATCAATGAAGACTATCTCTAATGAAATTCCATACAAAGATAAAAGAATGAAACCTTACTAGGAGATGGCTAGAATTCTTTCTTTGTGCTAGCAAAGACAAGAACTCATGACAGAGTTAGAAAGAAAAAATGTGTGTGTAAGAAAAAGAAATTTTCTTTTTCTTTTTATGTGCCTTATACAAGATGCATGAAAATCATCTCAATTTTCTACATCATCTGTCCTGTCATAACCCCCATAACTAATGGAAGGTTATGGGATGTTAATGGTCATGAATAGCATGCATTACTGGAAGTTACAGGAAGTTAATGATCATGAATAGCATGCATTAATGGAAGCCAACAACATTTGTTTCTAATCTATTCCATAAAACATTTTCGACCACGATCACATCATGATACAATCCCAAAACATTCTCTCATATCTTGAATAACCATTTAAGATCATTTTACTCATCCTTCGAATCTCCTATGTGTGTGACCCATTAGGTTCCTAGTTATGTTAGCAACTTGAATTAACATTTAATTCAAGTAAGTCAAGAGTGGTATCTAGCAACACGTCAAGACCCCCGATTGATAAGAAAGTTAGTGGTTTGACTATGAATCCTTCCATACGTAATGTTTTCATCCAATTCATCCTTTCACCATCTATACCCTACTTAGTACAGAGTATAGTCAAAGTGTCAACTCCCACTAGGCTGACTGCATCACATCTAGTCTAAATGTTGTTAGATCTTGTCTTGAGGATCTCATTATTCTATGTATCATTAAAGACTCTCTTTATGGAACATATCTACTATGGTTAGAGACTCCGAAGTAATGACCCAAACAAGAGGCCATAGGTACCATCTCCTATCAAAAGTGGTGAATCCTTTATTGGCTACTTAATTACCTTTGAATACCTCAAGTTGTACCAACCACCCAATAAGTAATCCATCAAAGGCACCAATGAATGGAGTCAAAGCACAGGGTCAGTAAATGAGATATCCTTCAGCACCTCAAGTCAAAGGATACTTACACCAATGCTATGGTGAGACTATCATTAACAATGGAATAGAACATCCATATGATTGTCTCATAGTAGGTCAATCCAATGTACTTACTACCCTTATTAAGCATCCATATGTTAACTCTAAACAACTCATGTCTGCAGCCTATGAGATCTACTATTTGATCTAATTAAGGAGTAGATCATGCGCTAGTATTTCTGAATTAATGATATCTCGTCTCATTAATCCTATGACTAGGGAAAGTTTAAATACTAATAAAATTACATATGATAGGAATCTCATTATCATAATCTCATTATGATTTCCTCCATGTTGTGTTATGTATCAAGGACTTCATTAAATCAATTTAAGATTAACATCAAATCCATAAACATATAAACATTGAAATAATAAAAATGCCTTTATTGATTATAAAATGATTTGTATAGTAAGTGCTAAAGGTGATTGCCTTTAAAGCACTTCTCTACTGGTAAGTAGTTATAATCTACAATATTTATCTAATTGATGTATAAAAATCAATTAACAAATACAAAAAAGTATATTTTTGAACCACAAATTTCTGATAATAAAATTGCTATGTCACCTGAGAGATATTCTTCCACATATAACCCTCAAGATTAATCTTCTCCTTGAAGTTGGACATTATGTTTCTTAAGCACGGTCTAGACAAAATCAACATAATATTCAAATAATTAATTTTATATCATTTTTAAATTTAAAGATATGGTGTTTCGTGTACTTTCAGTTACAAATTGTTCATAATTACGATGTAAGTTCTTCCATAAACTCCCTCAGCTCCACATCATTTACCCTTGATATCTCTGTTGGTATAAGGGTGGTGGATGGTGTATTAGTAGGTACAAAAGGTGATGTTTCATCTGCAAGTGCAGTAGCTACAGGTACTACATCTAATTTGATTGCATCTACAGAATGTGATGCTTCACCTGGACAGTAACTGGCTCCAAATTGTGGTCTGAACCTTAGTCACATCATATCCTGTTTTCTCTTTGATGCATATTTCAACCTAAAATTTGTATTTTATTGAATATTCCAGAAATATAACAATTTCAATTCAATATATAACAATATATTGAAATTTCAATAATTGATCTATTAAATATAATATCCTATTACAATCACAAATTAATCATTATCAGTACTTAATTATAATTCAAAATCACCATCATCTTCTTTTTATAAAGAATTAGAATCAAACTTAGGCTCCCCTTTAGATCTTTCATCCTCCTCATCCTCTCCAGATGAAATTTCAATATAATAATTACTTGGATCTTTTAGAGGTTCATTCTTGTCATATGTAATAAATGCATTTATGTCATAAATATCTTTCTAAAACGTGTCACTTTCAAATCTCTGTTGTCCTTTTCCATGTTACTTGAAAACACCTCTAAGTTTAACTTTGCAAATAGCTAACCAATTTGACTTTTCTAGTCGTAAGCTGGGAAAAGGAACATAATACACCTAGATCGCTTGCATTGCTAATACGAAAGGTTCAACTTGTCTAAATCTTCTTTGTTGGTTGATTCCAACTTGATTGTATTAGCTTTGCACTTTTGTACCAAAATTTAAAGTTAGATCAAACCAGCCACACTTAAATAGCACACTTTGCCTTATTGGCAATGTAGGGTGCTCAATTTCAAGTATCTCAATAATTTTACCATAGTAATCCATTAATTCTCTTTATATGCAAACTCTATTATTTACTATTTCCATATTATGACCATGATATTCTATATGATATTTGTATCCATAAACGAAATACATTAGATACAATTTAACAGTTCGCAAAGGTCCCTTCATAAGATCATATATGGACATGTTCTCTATTGGATTTTCTAAGGCCTACATAAAAGAAATTATCATATTAAAAAACATAATTTCATTTGAACACCTTAATCTTATAATTCAATCATTTCAATAATTGTAAGTGAAAACTTACATATTTCTCGAACCATCGAGAAAAGTGTATTTTAAATTCTTTATTGATATATTCATGTTTTTCTCGGGCATTAGCTCACCTAACCATTCCTCATGTAATCTAAAAACATTATCATGTATTTCAGATGTGAATAATACAAAATTTCAAAAACCAAATAAAAAACTTCAACTTACTGCGTGAAAGGTTGAACCTCTTGAGAGTTCAATAAAATGTAACTATGGGCAACCTTAATTTCTTCCGTGAAAGGTTGAACCTCTTAACAGTTCAATAAAATGTAACCATAGGCAACCTTAATTTCTTCATTTGTTAACATTCTTCTTGTTGAATGTCTATATATTTGTCCAAGATTTGTGAAAATGTATAAGTTAACATTAGCATCACTTGCTCCTCCCCATCATTATTATGAGGAACTTTTCTTTTCTTGTGTGAACATGCGGCTAAAAATAATGTGAACAAAATATACTAGCTTCCTCTATTAGCTAAGCATTACATATCAAACCTTTAACTCTAGCCTTATTTTTGATATTTTTCTTTAAGTGATGCAAATACCTACATTAACAAATAAGGTTATTACAATTATGTTATTAAAACATATTATTTCTTCAATTACAATAAGTTTTTTGAATTACCTCTTAAACGGATATATTGAATAACATTGAAGTGGCCCTGCAAGTTTAGCCTCTTGTGCTAAATGCACAGGTAGATGCTTCATACAGTCAAAGAAGCTTGGAGGGAAAATCCCTTCTAATTTGCAAAAAATTAATGGAATTTTCCTTTCTAGATTTTCCATTTCAGCCAACTTAATTTCAAATGATGTGAAGCTTTTGAAAAAAAATTTAATTATGTTACAACTTCCCAAAACTTATTCGGTAGCATCTCTCGAAATGCAATTGGAATTAGCCTTTGCATAAACACATGACAATCATGAATTTTCATCGTAAATAATTTGTACTTCCTCATGTCTACACACCTTGACAAGTTTGAAACATAACCATCAAGAAACTTTGTACTTTTCAACCATTAACATAAAATTTTCTTTTGTTTCTTGTCCAAAGTGTAACATGCTTTCAGATATTTATCAGTGCGAAGAATTTTATGTAACTCATTCCTTCTACAAAAAAATTTTAAATCAGCTCATTGCCACAATAAGGACAAGCAAATTTCCATACTGTGCTCCATCTAGACAATATAACATATGCCAAAAAATCACTAATGGTTCATATCAAAGCTAATTTTAACAAAAAAATTTGTTTGAGAGACACGTCATATGTCTCAATACCATATTCCCAAAAGATGCTATAATTCAGATATCAATGGTTGTAAGAATACATCAATTTTATGCTTTGGATTTGGAGGACCTGGCATAATCACTATCAAGAACATATATACCCCATTCATACACATCTATGGAGGCAAATTATAAGGAGTAATTATTGGCCATGATGAATATTGTTAGCCGGATTGACCAAAAGGTTTGGAATCCATTTATCAACAATCCTAACCTAACTTTTCGACTCTCATCTTCAAACTCATAATGGCTGTTATTGAAATGTTTCCATGCCAATGTATTCGATGGATGAATCATTATTTCGTCTTCTTGCTCGTGTTCATTATGCCATCTCATATAAGATGCAGTAACATCAGAAGCATATAGTCTTTAAATTCTTAGAGTTAGTGGGAAATATTACATTCACTTCTAGGGTACTAATTTCTATTTCATGTAATTCTTTCCAGGCTTAAATCTCAATTGACCACAAAATTTACACTCTTGTAATTCCACATCATCTCCCCAATACAATATACAGCCCAATTTTCAACAATTAATCTTTTCAACAGGCAAACCAAGACCCCTAATAAGTTTCTTCGTATTGTAAAAAACTATCAACCATCATATGATCAAGAAATAATGATTCATTATATCATGCAAGAATTTTATCAAAACTATGATCAAAATATCCCTTCAAACTTTATGCTCAATATTCAAGAAATTGAAGATAATTGAGTCATTGTCTCACAATTTGGCCATAATTCTTAGTCAGCTGAGTGTAGTAAGTCAAAATTTTATTTTGCATATGGATTTGGTTCTCCTTCAAGATTTTCTATATTTTCTTGAAAGGTATAACCGGTTGCATCATAAACCATACGTATGTAAGGATTTTTAGTTGCTCCCACATTATTTTTTCTAAATCCAATCCCCCCTTAAACTCATTTACATTCATTAACGAGTGTACTTCATTACCCTTTGAGGTGCTATAAATCAATGGATCTCCATGTTGTGTCCAATAAAAATAATTTAGGGCAAAGCCTTTTTATAGTAAATGCCTATTCACTTTATGAATAGAAAGGAAATGAATGTGATTGCATTTTTTACATAGACATTTGATTTTTGGGCCAGCCATATATGTAGGTTAAGAACATGCGTAATGAGTAAAAGCTTCAACCCCTCAACAAACTCAAGATTAATGAAACCAATCGGTGTTAATCATATATACATCCAAGATCTATTAGCATTACTCATTTCTAAAAAATGTTAATTTAAAAGAGTGATTTCATAGTTAGTATCCTTTATGTCCCCTTAGTTTACAGAACATCTAAACTTTACACAACATCCCTTAAGTATTAATCAATCGAATTAATTACCTACAATTGATGTCAATACTATGGTACGTGGCATTATTTACACCTATGAATCAAGAAAGCAAGTTCTTGCTGTGACTCTTAGCCTCGTGGAATTTTTCACCAATGAGCCTCACGGGAGCTACATCATGGGTTTCCAGTCTATATATCGTCCTATAGGTTTATTATCCAAATAAATGTCTTGTCTATTAAATGTGTGAATTTCTTGTGTTAATACTATGTTTGCATTAATAACATTGAAGTTAAAGTATTTATGTTTGAATTAATCACCTACAATTGATTTCAATATTATAGTATGTGGCATTGTTTACACCTATGAATCAAGAAAGCAAGTTCTTGATGTGACTCCTAAGCTCATGGAATTTTTCACTAATAAACCTCACAGGAGCTGGATTATGGGTTTCCAGCCTATATACCATCCTAGGGGTTTATTACATAAAGACCTGTCTTATCTATTAAACGTATGAATTTCTTGTGTTAATACTAAGTTTGCATTAATCACATTGAAGTTGAAGTATTTATGTTTGAATTAATCACCTACAATTGATTTCAATACTATGGTACATGGCATTGTTTACACTTGTAAATCAAGAAAGCAAGTTCTTGATGTGACTCCTAGACTCTTGGAATTTTTCACCGATAAGCCTCACAGGAGCTGCATTATGAGTTTTCAGCCTACATACCATCCTAGGGGTTCATTATACAAAGAACTGTCTTGTCTATTAAACATAGGAATTTTTTATGTTAATACTAAGTTTGCATTAATCACATTAAAGTTAAAGTAATAATCAATTAAAATAATCACCAACAATTGATTCCAAAATTATAGTACATGGCATTGTTTACACCTATGAATCAAGAAAGCCACTTCTCACTATGACTCCTACACTCATGGAAATTTTTACAGGAAAACCTCATGGGAGTTGTATCATAAGTTTCCAGCCTATATACCATCCTAGGGCTTTATTATACCTTAAATCATCCATAAGATCTCAAACTCATTCCGCATATAGTAAATGCTTATGTAATCATACATCTACTCATCAATGATTCAAACATAACCCAAACATAAACACTTAGATAATTAAAGAAGAACATAAAACTCATCAATGATTATAAGAATATTCCAAACAACAACACAAAATCAAGACCTCCTTTGCATTCACACAAAACTCAAAGGCAACTAATTAATGTATTATTAATGCATTATATATGGTAGATATTAGTTGGACGACTTACTTAGATGGACAAACAACTACAAACTACAAAGAAGAAGGATGAGTGATGCTCTTTGATCACAATTTTTAGATATGTGTAAGTTTTAATATTTAATCTCGATAATCCACAAGTGTATGAGTCATTCACATAGTACCTAAGTTGTCGATCCCACGATGAGGGTTAATCTAATCCTAAAATCTAATGAAAAAATATTACGCAATATTCAAAATGTAAGAAAACTAAAATAGGAATTCAATCAAATAATTCAATTCAAGAATCAATCCTAAAATATTAACAAATTAGCAAATTGCAACGCACACTCTTGAATCAATCTAAGGAACTACCAATTAAGAGAAAGGGGAACTTTACCTATCATTAATGATAGCCTAATTAATTATGAATTTACTGGATTATTGGTTCTAGACAGTCCTAGGGTTGATTACTCTCTCTTTTGTTATAACGATTAAACCTAATTTATAAACCCTAATCGAATTATGGGAATTGCAATCACTCGATTAACAATATATCAAAGACCCTAATTAGATCTAAAATTATCTAATAAACTATTGGAAACTATTGCAAGATCTTTCTTCACACAATTTACCGATTTGATTTAATTCTCATCCTATTAAATTGCCTAACTCTTATTAGCCCAATTTAATTATTTTTCACTTGATTCACCCTCTCAATCTACTATCGAATTATGCAATTGCAGAAATTAAATCACAAAACATCCAATAAAAACACAAATAATCAAATTTCATTAATTCAAAACTAAATCCCCAAAGGTGAGTTTAGACATCCTCAGCATTCATAGATGCTATCTCAATAGCTATTCGAATGATGGAGGCATCAACGTTAGGAAACCTTATATTTCAAAAAGTACTTCGAGTTGGCTTCTTCTCCACGTCCCTCTTCGTTCATCTCTTTCTCAATCTCTTTCCAATTCTCTTTAGGGTTTTCCAATGGTTGCCGATGTAAAAAACTCCCTCTCCTTCTTTGTCTTATTCTTTATATACCTTTTATGCTCTAGACAACCCTAGGTTTTTTTTAGTCAAAAAGGTCTAAAAGTTCCTCAAAACTTCACTTTTTTGAGTGTTTATGTGTTTACCTAATGTAGGCCAAGACTGTGGCCCTACAGGCCACTACTGTGGGCCATATTTGACCCTTCCATCACAATCGTGGAAATTAGGTCATAATCGTGGGCTTCTATCAATTTCCATGATCATGGGGCATTGTTTCAACCCAAATGTCTCCAAAACTTCTCCACTCTTTGATATTGGCCCTGAAATACTAACAAACACATCAACCTACCTCAAAGACACACTAAACAATCAAATAAATAGATAAAAACATATCAAACTATACCCTAGAACACGATGCATTTCAACATCCCAACAATTAAACGTTTGCTTGTCCTTAACTAAACAGAACAACAAACACACAAAAATTCGTATAGGACATAATGCATTAATGAGACAATGGCTTCAATTTCATGAAATAAATATAATTTAAAACATAATCATTCAAGGCATTTCAAATTATTAACATGTAAAATTTGTTTCTTGGGGCTTTGAATATACATATTAATCCAGACTCAAGTGTTGAATTGTTTACCCTTCTTAATTACACACACTCTTTAATAATTCTTTGTTCGTTCATCTCTGTAACTAATCTTAAGTATATTTTTATGAAAAGTCAAACTATTATAAGTTTGGTAGGTTTCATTTGAAAACGCAATTTTATTTTTATTTACTTTTGATGAACATAGACTTAGTCTTTTTACACAGAGGCAGAAATTGGTAGTGAATGTCGATCCGGTTACCCAACTAAATCATTTTTTTAAGTTGCTTAGTTAGAACATCATTTTAGCCTTTTTACTCGAAGGCACACATTTGTAATGCATGTCGATCCGATTACTTAGCTATATCACGTTCTTAACTGGCTATTAGCTCTATTCATGACCCCAAGGCCAGCGGAATAGTTACTTATTGTTAAAAAATAACAACCTTTTTTTATTGCCTACCTTGTTGCTTTAGCCATTCATTTCCATGAAAGAATACTATCAAAGTTACTTAGGTTAAAAGACCTCAAATTATGAATGAATGAGACAATTTAAAGGGCTACACTTAAAAACTAAATCCTAATTAAGCTACGTACTTAATCAAAGAACCCCATTTTACTAATTCTGCAAGCTAATAATTCTCTACAACTTAATAGACTATGTTCAAAATTAAATCAATCAATTCATCTAAGTTAATGACACATTCATACAATTCACAGAATGTAACCTAACAACTATAACATGTAAAATTCACATTAAAATAGGAACATAACCCTCCTAACACTTGACAACACATTATCCTCAATGTGAGAAGGTGATAAAAAACACACATAAAGACAAAAGAAATATAAATTAAAGTAAAACAAAAAAATTTATTGAAGATTAAAATTTTTAAAAAGGGGGCTAGAATAAAGCCTCATAGTAATAGAGGCAGGGATGGTGCTATAGGTGGCAATTGTACATCTTGAGCCTTGAAATAATTATGAATACGACATTAGTCCTGGCTCTGGCGTCATTATTGGGCCATCTCTTTTATCCTTCTGGAGTTCTCTAGAAGTGTATCCATAATTACCTTGGCATTTGCAGCGATTATGTCCAGTATCTTCTTCTAGCTTGATTCTTCTCCATCTTCTTCCCCTTCAGACTCCTCACTAGTGGAATCCTCTTTTTGTTGTTGTTGGGTGCTTGAACTTACTTGACCAGTCCTGCCCTTGACATGTGTCTTGGCACTAATATCTCGAAGTTCCAAACTATGGGACTTTAGGAATTCAACATGCCACAGATGATGGTGGTTTATGAACTCAGGTTAGTAGACTGTAAGTTCGTTGCACTCAACTCTATAGTAGTTGACTATAGCCAAAACCAAGTAACCCATTCCTCATTATTACTCCCCTTCTTTTGAGCAGCAATAATTGCATTAAAAATGTGGTTAGTTGTGCAAACTGGGAGGCCATGATCCATGCACCACAACATAAACAGTTCCTTCGTTGAACACCTGTTAGTTTCAGCTTTGTCAAAAATAGTTCGACATATGAATTTGTGCATCAATAAGTGTTCGTGACTCCTAAAAATGTTATTTTGTGCTCTAATCTAGTTAGTTATGTCCAATAAGGACTGACACGAAAATTTTCGTGTTAATCCACTATGGAAAACTCAAGAAAACTAAAACATTTCATACATGGTGTCATAATCAAGCCCACAGGGTTGTCTCCGCAACCTAAACAACAATTCCCGAAATTTGTTGGATTCATATTGAAGAGAAGTAAAAAATTATAAGGTCAGTTCTTCGTAAACTAGGAATTGAATTTGATTAATCTAACCCTATTGAATTTTCTCAGCTAAGCTCTTGACCTTATCTCACAGTTGTAATCAATCTAAAATTTCAAAATGAAAATATTTTGAAACTACAATTTGTTTACTATAAAGGAAATGGAAACGAGTACCTTCCTCATATGACAAGATAAGGAAAGGTGCTCCATAATTAGCTGCTCTGTTCCTCTTTCCTCGTCCTTAGACTTGTGTTTGCCCTGCTGACTAATGAAGCTTTACTATTTGCTTGATGAGCGGCATAATGGCTTGTGAGTTGGTGGAAGTCAAAAAAAATTTAGAGGTTTGAAATTTTGTAGAGAGAAGTGGGAGCATGATTGAACTCAAGTTTCCTCTATCAATTGGTGACAATTTCATGGTTTTTATACTTCTTGGCTCTTATTTTTAATTTTGTGCTTAATTGAACTCTTGAGTGTTTATTTTGAATTAATATAGTTTGAGGGTAAAATTGTCACAAATAATTAGTAATTGCACTAAATTGATTTTTTAGAACAATTGATATTGCAAACTATTATTCTTTTTACTGTAGGATATTCAAGAAGTAGAACCAAGGAGTGAAGACCAAGAGCACAAGTCAACAAGTCAACGAGGGCAACAGGCAAGTTCGTCGCAGTGATGTTGAAGTTTTGCTGCAGTAAAATTAAAAGATCTTTTGAAGAGACCTTTTAGGAAAATTTTGTCACGGCGAAGATAATGTTTTGCCACGGCAAAAGATGAAATTACTAAAGAAATCTTTCAAGAAAAGTTTGTGGTTGTGAACTCATCCCCTCACTGTGATGACATATTCGAACTAGCATAGACCTGGACCATTTTTGGCAAATTAACCAACTGTGCAACCCAATCCCATAACCTGTTTTTGGACAAAAACTTATTTTAGGGTAACTTACAAAAGGAGGGGAGCTGACATCATAGAGAGATATTCCATCTTCACGCAACACACCATCTACTTCTCTCATCCATACCATTTTCTTCCATTTTGTCCATTGACTACTACCATGGGTGTCTCCAGTTGTTTCTAGTTTATGAAGTCTTTTGGAGCTATGCGTGGCTAGGCACCTATCCCCTTTTGAAGATGTATCAATGGTTGGAGTTCAATAGGCTTAAAAAGGGAGTAAATTAATCCATATTCAGCTATGATTTATGAACTCCTAGGTTTAGGATTTGTGATTTGTAGTTGAACATTCTTGATTAGAGTTTAATCAAGTGATGGCTATTTAATGTATGATTTGGATTTGTTGATGTAGAACATTGAGCTTAAATATATGAAGTCTTATATATGTCCATTTATGGTCTTGTTGAATATCTTTCATCTTGCATAGTTGTGTTTGATATTGAGTTGATTCTAGATCCCAAATTGACTTGTTGCATCGACTTACCCATTACACATAGTAAGAGCATTTAACAAGGTATTAAGAAATGGAGTTTATTGATTAAGATCTTGGACTTAAAGAGTTCTTTAAGGTTTACCCATTTTAAACTTAGTGATTTCCACTTCCATCAAAAATTAAATTCGAACCATGATACACAAAACTCATTTTCAAGAGGATACTATCCCTATTTCATCATTTGCCTTTATCTTTCTGTTTTCCATTCCCAAAAATCCCAAGATATATTTTACATACTTTTCTTACAATTCAATTTAGTACAGTAATGTTTTTAAAGATCAAAACCACCTCCTTACCAAATTAGCTTGCATTTCATGACATATAGGTTAGCTTAGGTCCACTCGTTTAGGTTCCGATTAAGTGAGACGACCCGAGGTTGCATCCTATATTGCCATCCTTGGATTATATTTTTTATTTTACCTCTAAGGGTACAAACTAAGGTCCAAATCAATGGCTCCGTTGCTAGGGACCTAAGAAATTGGTTCTCTAGGTTAGCTTTTGTCATTTTAGTACTGAGTGAGGTTAGGGGCCTTTTATTTAGATTGCATTCTAGATAGTTTAACTTTATACTTGTCAATAGTATAGGATTTCATTTTCTTTACATAGCATAAAAATTTTGAAAACACAAATAAAAAGGATACTGAACTTTTTTCACTTTTCATACTTAGTATTTTTGCACCGACATCGTTTTAAACATTTTTTTTATTGTTTTTCGATACATACATACTTTACTTCCATACATATTTTCACACACTTACACGCTTGCATCCATCACATCTCATCTTTTTATTTAACTTTGTGTGCTTGCAAGTAAATTTTGTTACCTTTTATTTTAATTTGAATTGTTCCCATGCGTGCCCCAAAAAGCCAAACTTCTACCTTTCTACCCTGAAATTGGGAGACGTTTCAGAAAAATTAAAAAGGAGAGGAGAGAAAAAAGAGAGAAGTAAGGTTGTTGCTGAAGAGGAGTCTAGTTAACCAAGCAGAGAGAGTGAATCATTAGAAGGAGTGATAATGGCTAAGAACCTAACTTTTCTACAAGACCTTAACCTTAATGCTGATCTGAAGTAAATCACACGTTAGTATAGAATTCACATACAATATGCGAGATACACAAGAAGGGGGGTTGAATTGTGTATTCTTTCTGTAAATACAAAAACTTTAATATATCTTGTTAAGAACTTTTCCAACTATTAAAAGAATACCACAAAAGTTATACAAAAATATTTACATAGTTAAATCGCAAATCATTTCTATATACTTGTCTAAAAACAAAATAAAATAAAGTGAAATGTTAGAAGATAGACACTGTGATTTTTATACTGGTTCACCCTAAATCATGGGCTACATCCAATCCTTAGAGTTTGTTTAAGATTTCACTATACTTCAACAATTTTACAAGTATTCTTTCTTCCCTTCTAGAGCCTCTTCAGGTCTTTTACATAAAGTACTCTTTCTGCTATCTTAGCCTCTCCAGACTTTTAGCCTTTTCTTTCTCTCACTAAAAAGATATTGTGAGCTTTTTGTTACAGTATAGTTTGCTCTCTTGTATCGTACTTTTGAATACAAAATTTTTCTTTGTAATTAAACATTTAAAAGCTAAAAAGGATTGTTCAGTCTTCGAATACGACCAGTATTTACAGCCTAAGTCTCCAACTGCTTCTTGATTTTTGATAACTGCTTCTTGCTTCTTGTAGAACTCGTTATTTAGTTGAGATCTGTAACTAACCGCAACTGATTAATTGTACGACGTACTAGAGTATCTTCATCTTTGTATCGTCTGTTTTTTCCTCTGCTTCTATGTTTTTCACTTCTTATATTCTCCACTTCTTCTGTGTTTTCACTTCTTCTGTGTTTTCTGCTTCTTCTGTGCTTTCACTTCTTCTGTGTTTTGCACTTCTTCTGTGCTTTCCGCTTCTTCTATGTTTTGCACTTCTTCTGTGTTTTGCACTTCTTCTGTGTTTTCACTTCTTCTGTGTTTTCCATTTCTTCTGTGTTTTTGACTTCTTTTATGATTTCCACTTCTTCTGTGTTTTTCACTTCTTCTGTGTTTTGCACTTCTTCTGTATTTTTCTACACACTTAACACACTTATCAAAATAGTTCATTTATTTCTAATAATATTATTATTTGATTGTCACCAAATTTAATAATCGTGAAGTACTCTTGACTTAACAATCTCCCCCTTTCTGATGATAACAAATAATCATAATTTTAGAAAGATAAAAGTGAATGAACAAATATAATTCAGATAATGAATAAGAAGACAACAAACAATATACTCATGCATATATAAAATACACATATGAAAAAAATTGCAGTCGTTTGTAGTCGTTATTATCTTCTTTTCTTGTCTCTGGTCTCTCCATATGCTATCTTCTTTCTACTTCTGCTCTTCTCTTCTTTCTTCTGCTT
>JANSVA010031427.1:0-14238 GCA_025504915.1 Erythroxylum reticulatum | reverse complement strand
GCACAAAAATTCACTCCGATTAAATTTTCAAGCACAAAATCATATCTTTCACAAAAAAACACAATTATAAACACATAGGCCGGGAAATGTCATGAATGCATGTACAGTCATGTGCATATACAAAAATTGCCATTCATATATATGTAGAGGCCATAACATGCAGGCTCATGCCGAGATTAGTTTACACGCTCATAACTCGTCCCAATTTACTATTTTACCCTTCCCATCGGTGATGGGATGTTATAGAGTGCCTAATTGTCCCGTATCTATTTTGGATACCGGGCTCATTGATAACTGTCTCATATCCGTTAGGGATAGTAGGCTCATTTTACATAGTGAGCCTTTAGATCTTATACACCTTTTAAGCTCTAGGCTCTTTTTCACAGTCTGAGCTTTAAGCTCTTTTTCGGTGGCTACTCCAGTCACAACTGCCTTTATCTTTCATGCATTCATGTAATGAAATACATCAATGACATACGATCAATTATTCACTTTCACTTACCATTGGACTTTAGTCTGGCATTCAACATTAAAGTTGAGATTCACTTTTCTTTCATATGCAAATGTTTAACAATCAAATCATGTATAACTTATTTCATCAAATTGACATACAAGTAGCACTTTGATATCTTTACATTTGGCAAACTCCTCAGACATTTACTTTTCGGAATCAGAACAATCACATTCATATCTCATTCATAATCACAAAATTCATAATATAAACAAACAAACAATAAAGTAAGGCCATCTAGGTCTACTCACAGTACGCTCTAGATTAGCATTTGCTTCCAATTCTAGAAGTGTCTGAATGTGGACATTTATCCTGCACATCCAAATTATGCAATATACATATTGCACACAAACATTAATAACTTTGCACAATTATAAGCATTTATTTATACACAAATGTGTATACAGAATAAGTACAATGCATGCTAAATGACAATCCCAAGTATATTTTCAAATTTTACACTATATCCACATTCACATTTTATAACTCAATTACTCATCCTTTCATTTGTAACATTATTTGCTCTCACAAATAACGATTTCTCATTCACTTTAACTTGATACACCTTACCCCTCTTCTTTGAATAACAACTTCAATCATATAATATCTTTATTCCCAAACAAACTCATACCTTTGGTAATTTGATATCAACAAGTCATTCACTAATGTTATTCCATCATTACAAGATCACATGTTATCCAAACTCTCATTTCTTCTTATAAATTCTCCAAAATTCCAAACCTTCGGGTTGATTTTCCATGATCAATTAGACAATGTGAAAGAAATAATTTTGCTTCATTTTCTTCTAGAAATATCTTCCCCATTGTCTTAAGTTTCTAATGACATCAAGATAGTTCACCTTGATTTAGTAATCTGAAAGTTATACCTCAACATTCTCGGATTGTTCTTATACTAAAACGGTATGCCATACCCAACTTCCATCTAGAAATTGAAAGTCTTAAAGATTATATAAAAATTCGAATTTTTTATGTAATTTGTTTCCCTATTTCTCTATTTTAATCCAAATTAAAAATCATCTTATTTGGATGAGTAAAGAATAAGATATAACCTAAATACCTAAACATGTTCAGTGAATCATAACTGTTCATACTATTCCAACAGATTCCCTCACTTTCCTTCAATCAACCTTTTTCAATTCAATGACAATTAAATGAACAAATTTATCTTATAAGGATTAACAAGATACTTACTTGGTAAAACTCTAAAATCTTCAAAAACTCCAAGAAGCCCTAACTCTCATGCACCCGTGTACATCATCTTGAAGGTGGTTTAGGTTAGTTTTTCTTGAGGAAAAAGAAACAGATAACGAAGTTGGTGTAGAAAAGGTAGATGAAAGCAAGATATAACTCTATTGAATATTTCAGTGAATCAAAAGTTCATGAAGGAAAAAGCTTGTAGAAGACTGCTTTGAAGAAAAGGCTAATAAAAAAAGTAACTTAGTCTTTCAAATATAAAAGAAACGTAAAAAATTGAGAAGATTTCACTTCTTGTATTGATTTTAATGAAATTCAAATAATAATAATAATAGAAGTGTGTGAACTGTTTTGATGAATTTGTTAAGTGTAGAAATAAATATATGTGGCACAATTCATTAAATTAAGACGATACTTAAGTAAAAGCTGAATAAGATGAAGCATCTAAGATGGATCAGATGAAATGATTAAGTTTGAGATAGATCAGACGAAGTGATTAAATCTGAGATGGATCAAACAAAATGATTATGTCTCAAATGGATTAGATGAAATGATTATGTCTTAGATGGATCAGAAAAAATGATTAAGTCTGAGATTGATCAGACGAAATGATTAAGTCTGAGATGGATCAGACGAAATGATTAAGTCTGAGATTGATCAGACGAAATGATTAAGTCTGAGATGGATCAAACAAAATGATTAAGTCTAAGATAGATCAGACGAAGTGATTAAGTCCGAGATAGATCAGACGAAGTGATTAAGTCTGAGATTGATTAGATGAAATGATTAAGTTTGAGATGGATCAGACGAAATAGACACATCTAAGCAAGACAATGTAATTGAAGAATGTACTAGAACATCAGTTAGTTGGAGTTGGTTATAGGAGTCAACTAATAATAGACTTTAGAAGATTTTAAAGATTCATATCTTAGACGATTTAACATAATTCATCTTTACTCCATATGTCTCTAAAAGTTTCAATATCATCTTCTCACAAATTATAAAGTAATCTATAAATTTTTTTCAATATCATTATTCTTATTTCTATTTCTATTATCAATTCCAGTAATACCCCACATTTTCAAAATTTTTTTCTAAAATTGACCAAAAATTCTAAATCACTAAGTATACTCTCCAAATCAGTTTTCCACATATAAAAACCACAATTCTCAATATATCCACATTTATAAAGAATTATGCCCAAAATTATCCATGAATGCATGTATAATTATTTTCATGTGCAGAAGTTCAATATTCAAATAAGTGTATATCATATGATGCATGAGCATGCAATTTATTTCTAATCTCTTAGTAATCTTTCATATTTACTATTTTATCCTTAACATAGGTAACGAGATGTTACATATTGGTTATTAAGATCAATTTATGGCGTGAAGCAATCTTCAAGACAATGGTACATTCGTGTTTATAATGTAATCATTTCATATAATTTTCAAATGATCGATGAAGACCATTGTGTGTATGTTAAGAGATCCAAAGATAAATTCGTGATTTTATCTTTATATAGGGATGATATATTGATTGCTTGTAATGACTGTGTGTTTCTTATGCAAATCAAAGATTGGTTATCATATGAATTTGAAATGAAAGATATGGGTGAAGCGGCATACATTCTTGAAGTCAAGATTTCAAGAGATCGTTCGAAGAAATTGTTATTGCTTTCACAAGTGATGTATATTCAAAGAATTCTTGAATGATTCCGTATGCAAGATTCCAAACCAATTGATAATCCTAATGCTAAAAACGAAGGCCTTAGTAAGAGAATTAGCCTGTCAACACCAAAAGAACGAGAACAAATGAAATATGTTCCTAACTCTAGTGTAGTTGGAAGGGTTATGTATGCAATGATGTGTATAAGAATATATATTTGTTACGCTGTTAGGATGGTGAGCACATATCAATTAAATCCAGGCCAAGCATATTGAAAAGCAGTAAAGAGAATATTGAGGTATCTAAGTGGAACTGTGGACTATGCATTATGTTATCAAGGTAATGATCTATGTATACAAGGGTATACAAAAGCAGATTGGGGAGAAGATTTAGATGAAAGAAATCTACCTCAGGATTTGTATTCTTACCAAACCATGGAGCAATATTATGGAAAAGTAAGAAAAAATCTTATGTTACATTATTTATAATGGAAGCTAAATTTATAGCATTCTTAACTACATTATAAGAGGCCATATGGCTTCATCGATTCTTAATGCATTTGAGAGTCACTAAAATTGAAATTAATTTAGTGACCATCAACTATGATAGTCAAATTGCAATCACTTATACTAAAGACCCCAAATTTTATTGTAAGACAAAGCACATAGATTCCAAGTATAATTATGTGAAAAATATAGTTGCACGAGAAGAAGTGAACATAAAATATATATCTACGTGAGATATGATAGTAGACCTAATGACAAAGCCAATTTCTAGGGATGTATACATTGGGCATGTAAAGTCACTAGGACTACGTAGATGTTGAAATGTACTAATAAACATTTCTTTGTGTATGTTCACTCATTATAATGTCATATTTTGGATATATAATGTATGATACATTGTGTATCATTTGATTTCATGAATATATGTGTTTTTTATAAATATATTTTGGGATAAATCACATATATATAAGACATATTATAGATTGGCCCTCTCGTAAGGGAAATCACCTCTAGTGTTTATGCTCGTTAGAGATGAGACATGTTTAAGTTTATTATTTAGGTGATAATTAAGAGCCAGAAACTTAAACTATAAATTCCATAAAGAAATTGGTTCAACGTAATTTATTAATCACTATATCTATCTTACGTTGCTAGATGTGAGTTTTGAATAGTTTTTTGAGTAGATAAGTGAACTCAAGTTAAACATTGAGTATGTTTGAATTATCATCTGTATGGCATTTCTTGAACGAAAGATGTTCAAGTTAAATAAAGTGGGTAAATATCATAGACATAACTCATACCATATGTGCACAATTGACCATAAAAAAGGATTAATGTAAGTCTACAGATTTCATCTTACATTATGTGAGACCTTTGAGGTTGAGAAGAACCTCATCATATACCCTTTTAACTCTTGTTTGATTCTTGAGAATTGAATTTCAAGTTTGCTACTTTAGGTTGTTGCCAAAAGATCATGCAAGATACGATCCTATGGAATAATTATAGGAAAGCGAATTAAATTTAATTCAAAAGAGAATTAAGAACAGAGGAAGATCATTTATTTTAGATCATTGACTCATATGAAAAGTATTCATAGATGGTCATCGTCTTTTTAATCAAGAACTTGAATACAGTCATGAATCAAGAAACTAAATGAGATCAAAGAAAAGTGCAAATGCGAGATATGACCTAAGGTATAGAGTACAATGTCTACTCTAGGACACTTAAGTCCTAGGATCAATTTGTTAATCGAGATGTCATATACTCCTAACAAATATATGGCAATGTGCTC
This sequence comes from Erythroxylum reticulatum, assembly GCA_025504915.1. Lineage (NCBI taxonomy): Eukaryota > Viridiplantae > Streptophyta > Magnoliopsida > Malpighiales > Erythroxylaceae > Erythroxylum > Erythroxylum reticulatum. Next base: position 9,045 of record JANSVA010031427.1, on the reverse strand, counting down.
TCATCGTATACTGGTCACACCAGTTATTGAACAAGAATGAGCACTGCAGAGTTTTTTTAATGAGATTAAAACCATCATATGTGAGTGGGAGATAATGACCCCTATACACCCACAAAGGGTATTAGGGTCAATGTTCTTAAAATAACTACCATAGGTAGTTATATGAAGATCATGCGAACGAAACGTTAAATACATACATCTGTGTGTATGTTTATGTGTTTTTTTAAACTTCTAAATTAAGTATATAGAAGAATAGAAATGAAGATCTTTGTAGTAAATTGGCAACAAAAAGTTCTTTAACTGATGGAATCACAACAAGAATCCAAGTACGTGATTCTTTGTTTTATATGTATATGAAATGATCCTGTTTAACATAATCTACGTGATGATGTTATATATTTTTTTAATCTTACACCACTAAACCAATCAATGCCCCACGATCATCATAACTCAAACCATGCTTGATATTTACCTGGTTAAGTTAGCTTAGTTCCTTTGGCATGCCTTTCTCATGCCTAATCCATGTTATACATTGGCCAAGGCTCACTAATGCTAGTAAAAAGGGTCCTACAATGTTAAGAGACTAATAAACCAACCCCACCAGATGAACCCGATGACCTTATCGGAACAAATTGAAGGTAGTCGTTTACCTATCTTTGAATTGCCACAAGGTTATGTCTTTCTCCCAATTAGCTTCTAAGACTGGTTTATTCTTCCACTGAATCAGGAACTCCATCCTCTGATTCTTTTTGTGTTGCCCCAATAGTCGATGATCCATAATCTTCTCAATTTGCTCATTGAATTGTTTCCTTACCACCGGTGGAGCTCTCTTTACATGATTCCTTTTAGGATCCATTGAATCCTCATGATATGGTTTAAGGAAACTTACACGACAAGTAAGATATGCCTTTAAATGCTCGAGTAACTTAAGGCAATAAGCTACATTTCCCACCTTTTTAAGGATCTCGAATGACCCATCATACTTTGGCATAGACCCTCAATGCACCTGCTTAATACTAATCTTGTTCCAAATTTGGGGAGTAAGTACCTTACCCTCGTTGTCAAAATTAAGTAGTCTTCTCATTTGATCCGCATATTTTTCTTCATCTGATTGAAGGCTTTGCGAAGATTATCTCTTGCCTCATCCAAAAATTCTTACTTGTCCTTTGCAAAATGATAAGCAACTAGACATTTTCCTCCTAATGTTTGTTGAGGAGTGAGTGGTTGTTGTCTTACAACAACTTCAAAAGGACTTTTCTCCATTACCGAGGATCTGTGCAAGTTATAACAAAATTATGCAGTACAAAGTAAACTTAGTCAATTTTATTAACTTGCTCTTACATAATGATGCATGTATTCCCCTAATAAGCCATTGATCCTTTCTGTTTGGTCATCCATCTTTGAGAGATTTGCAGTTGAGAACTTCAATTCACACCCCATTATGTTGAAGAGAGACGTCCAAAATCAGCTAGTGAATTGAGGCTCTCGGTCACTTATTATGTCCGCCATAACCCTAAAATGCTTAATCACATTTTTATAGAGAAGCTCTGCAGCAACATCCAAGGGCACGAAGTTAGAGTTGGCAAAAAGAACTCATACTTGGAGAACCTACCAACCACCACCATGATTGAAGTCATGTTGTCCACCTTTAGGAACCCATCAATGATGTCCATCAAAATTGACATCCATAGTTTTTCAGGAATTGGAAAGGGCTACGATAAACCTACCTCCTTTTTCCTTTCAGGTTTATCTAATTGACAAACAAGGCAAGTTTTGACATATACCTAAATGTTGTTCTCCATCTTTGGCTAATAGTAAGATCGGGAAAGGAGCATTAACATCCATTTGACTCCAGGTTGACCAGGCCACTGTGAATCGTGCATCTCCTTCATTAATTGCTTCCATAAGGTACCAAAACTTGACATGTACAATTGATTATTCTTCGTCATGAGCAACCTCTCATCATCAAGCCAAAATCGTCACACAACACCCTTCTTTACTTGCTTTATAATTCGGCCATAAATTTGCTTATTTAGTTTGCTCCAATAAGTTCGATTCCACTCGAACGACTGCATACAAGGTTGCCAAGACTTCCTTTCTGTTTAATGCATCTACCACATTATTATGTCTCCTTAGTTTGTGCTTCCATACAAAGTCATATTCAGTAAAAAAAACACTTGTTATTGGGCTTGCCTTAGACATAACTTCTTTTGGGTCCTGAAAAAGGTGTTAGCTATGTTGTCTGTATAAAAGGTGTTAGCCATGTTGTCTGTATAAACAATAAACTCAGTACTTAATAAGTAAACCTACCAAGATTCAAGGCAATGTACTACTACCAACATCTCCTTCTCATATGTCAAGTAAAATTTCTCGGCACCATTAAGCTTGCGAATTTCAAATGCCAATAGATGTCCTTCTTACACTAAGACTCCGCCAATAGCTTTACTCGAAGCATCCGTATATACCTTAAAAAGGAGATCAAAGTTGGGCAACTTCAACACAGTTTTATTTGAAATTGAAGCCTTGAACTTCTCAAAGGCTTCTTCGCATGCTTCCGATCAACACCATTGTTGTTTCTTCATTAATAAGTCAGTCAAGGGTGTTGCCTTCTTTGAGTACCCCACAATAAATCGACAATATTAGTTTGCTAAGCCAAGAAAGTTCTTAAGTTCCTTTACCGTCTTTGGAACTTACCAATCAAGAATAGCTTTTACCTCTTTTAGATCCATTCGCATTTTCCCCTTGCTCACCAAGTTTCCCAAAAACTTTATTTTCGGTTAAGAAAATTCACACTTCTCTATCTTTACAAAGAGTTAATGTTGCCACAAACTTTTAAACACCTTCCTTAAGTTTTGTATATACGCTGCCATGGTAGTGATATAGATCACAATATTGTATAAGTAGACTACCTTAAAATTGTCCAATAAGTCATGCAACACATCATTCATCAAGCCACAAAAAGTAGCAGGGACATATTATTCATCAAGCTGCAAGGTTGCTCTTCCCTTTTCGAAGTGATAAGGGCCTTCTAAATAACACACTAGAAGTAGCTTCTTAAGATCTTCAAAAAGAAGTAACAAATTTTTTTGAAGACAAAATCTTCTATTAAAGTTAGATATCTGATAATCTGCACATACTATGCTCTTTTCTTAGTAAATATAATCCATCTTTTGAAAGAGGTTTAGTAAAAATGTCAGCCACTTCATTTTTAGTGTTAATATGTAATAGTTCAATAGTTCCTTCTAAGACATGATCTCTAAGAAAGTGATGTGTTTATTTATAGAGTGATGCACATGATTTTTAGATAAATTAATTGCATTTGTACTGTCACATAATATGGGAATATGACTAAAGTTTAGAGACAAATCTTGGAGTTAATGTTTCATAAATAAAATCTGAGCACAATAGGTAGCGGTTACTATATATTCTGCTTCAGTTGTTGAAAATGCTATGCAATTTTGTTTCTTATAGGACCAAGAAACTAAACATCCACTAAGGAATTGACAATAGCCATTTGTGTTTTTCCTATGAACTTTTTCACCTACATAATCTACATCACAATATCTAAACATGTCATACGAATCTATTTCTGGATATCATGCTCAAAAGTTCATGGTTACAAGAAGATAACGAAAGATCCTCTTGACTGCTTGAAGGTGACTCTCTTTAGGATTTGACTGAAAGCATGCAGAAAGACACAAACTAAGTATAATATCTGGTCTTGTACTTGTAAGATACATAAGTGAACCAATCATTCCTCTATATTTTCTCTCATCAGTAGCCTTGCTTACATCATCTTTATTAAGCTTAGTTGCAGTATATATTGAAGTTCCCACTGGTTAGTAGATACAACATTTTTGGGCAGAAAGCTACTTTTAGCTTGTTTTCCTTTTATACAGGCTTCAAAAACCTGATTATTCTAAAAAATTAAATTTCATTATTGGATAATTTTGACAAAATGCTCATGCTAGCTTGTCTGAATCTTTTGTTCCAAATTAATGAGTCCTTTTTAAGAGAAACAAAGCACTTAACCTTTTAAGAAGATATGTCTTCTAGTTAAGCACAATATATATTCTGATTTTCAGGACTAAAAAACACAATATTATCATTATAATTGTAAATTATTTCACAATGAGATGCATAGAAAGTGACTCTGTATCCCTTATCATATAATTGATTTACACTCAACAGGTTATGTTTCAAACCATCAACATACAAACATTTTCAATAGAAGTAAAGTTAGAGGCACTAATTTTACCGATTCTAGTGACCTTTGCCTTGTTTTTTTTTTAGTAAAGAAAACATTACCTTCATCTTTTCTTTAAATATAGTTGAAGTGTGATATTTCACCTGTGATATTTCTTGAACAATCGTTGTCAACTATCCATTGGTTTTCTGTTGTTATTATTCTAAAGCATATGTGCATAATGTATTATCTCAATTTAGGTATCCAAATTTTCTTGGATCCTTTCAGGTTAGTAATATGACCTTTTGGTCTCCAAACATATATTTGATATAATTTCCTCATTCTATGTATGTTACAAGAGTGACTAATATGTCTATGTTTGCCACAGTAGAAGCACAAAATAGATGAATGAGAGTTACTATCATTTTTGCTATGCATCATGTTACTACTAATTTAATTATAGCTATTGTTAGTTTTAAGAAAGAAGTTCTTGTACAACTTGATAATATTATTTTCATCATATCCTATTCCTGCCTTATTAAAGACTCTGTTACCATTACCAAATAATGCATCAAGATTATTCTTTCTGTCGACAAAAGTAGCTAAGTCCTTTCCTAAATATATGATTCTTCCAACAAATTTTTCTTTTTCATATTCTAGGTAATTATAAGCAAATTCTAGTTCAACAACCTTTCCTTCCAATTGTTTTACTTTTCCAGAACCTTTATAATCATTCTCAAGCAATGTATTTTCTAACTGAGTTACTTTTTCTTCCAAAAGTTTCTTTTGAGATACCTTTTTCTTATAGTCATTTTCAATCTTTTTAGGAGATATATTTTTTGACAATAGGCTCTTATTCTCTCATTCTAATGATCTAATTTTATTTTTCAAAGATGCATAATTGTTTTTAGACTTCTCAACCTCTTTAATATACTACACAGTGAATTTGTTATATTGAGCATACAGTTCATGATATGCATCTCTTAGTTCATCAATTTCAAGATCAAAGTTAGAACTATATACCTCACCCTCTTCTAATCCGGACATGAGACAAACATGGCTTGCTTCTTCAGGCGCTTCTTTATTAACATTCTTAAAATCTTCATCAGATTAAGTTGCAGTCATAGCTTGCTTTCTAGGTTTTTTGTTTTCTATTTCATTATTTTGAAGAAGAAGGGGACATTCTGGTCTAGTATGTTTAGGCTTCTTGCAGTGATAACATATAATTTGAGTATTCTATGTACTGCTACTGCCTTTTGACATTGACATATTGTTTCAAATTTTCTTATTTCCTTCTCTTTTCTTTATCAGCATCTTTTGTAAAAACATGCATACTTTTTGACCATAAGATTGAAATCATCATCTCCATCCATCTACAACCCAGTGTTGCTTTCATCACCATTAGATGGAGTTGATTCATCAGTAGCTTTCATAGTCATTTGTCTTTATAAGAGGATCTTTCATCTCATCTGAGCCCTGTCTCATGGATTATCAAGTTTCCTCTTAGTCAATTAAGTGAAATAGTGTCTAGATCCTTTAAAGTTTCTAGAGATGTCACTTTGGGTCTACATTACTTTGACAGTGATGTTCTTGAAAGTAAATTCCAAATTTACCCTTCATTATTAGCATTTCCAGTTTTGCCTCTTCATGCAACTTAAAATTTTCAAAAATGTCATCTTCTTAACCCTCTTCTCTTCCCTTATTTCCTCTTTTTTCTCATTTTTTAGCCACATTTCCTCCATCTTTTTACTTTCCATGACTTCAATCATTTTCCCAAACAACTACAATATGCAATCAAACTATAAACTAGTGTAGGATGATCAAAAATCATAAAAATTCATAACATAGCAGCTGGAAATTTACCTAAGTGTTAGGAAAATTTTGAGTTATTAACCTCCACAACTTCCTCCCAATTTACTGCAGAAGAAACATAAGGAGAGAACTTGTAAGAGAAATGTCATATGCAGATAAAAGATGGTACATTAAGACACATACCAACTGGAAAATTTGAGAGAAAATGAAGATGATGAAGTTGTCTCATTGGTGCTCTTCTATATCAATTTTCAAATGTTTGCTTTTTATGTGTTTAATAGTTTATGGGTTGGGCTATTGTTTGTTTTACTTTATGGGCTTTATAGTTATTTTGGGCCAATTTGCAAAGACTATATTGTGGGTTTTCATTACTTCTCTTGCTATCTTCTCAGACGAAACCACGAGAGTTAGATTATTGAGGATGTCCAAGAGCATCAAAGGGCTATATTTCAATAAGAGAGAGTGGTGAGGCAGTCTGCCTAGTTGGTGAAGATTTCCTAGTATTGGCAACTTCGAAGGGGAGGGTGTTAGAATGAGTTTCTCACCTTTTCCAATGAGGTTATTCAAATCATAGTAGAATAGGTGATGGAGAAAATTCTCATTAGTCTATGATAGGATAAATTATAGTTGTCATTTTTTTGTTAGACACGAGATATAAGATGGACATATCACTTTTTTGTTATAAATAGTTGTGTGATGCTAGACTCAAGAACATATTGATATTATTCAATCATGGTATGATTTGTTTAATGATTATCAACTAAAATTAGACAAAGATTAAGATCATAGTAGTTCAGTTTCAATATTAGCTTTATGTTTGTCTTCATCTATTATTAATATAACTAGTGGAATGTCAAATTTTAAGAATTCATCCAAGGAAATTTAAAAAAAAAGCAAAACTTCTTATAATAATATAGAGTTGGATAACTATTTGGAAGCAGGTGTTATGACCTCACTTGAAAATGTGCAATTCAATGTATTATCATGATGGAAGAAACATGAAAGTACTTATCTAATCATGTAAGCAATTATATGAAACCTCTTAGCAATTTCAATATCTATTGTTGCTTTGTAGTTTACTTTTAGTATTGGCAGTCATGTAGTTAATCTTTATTGTATTTGACTTCATCTTAATATTGTATAATCTCTTATGTGTGCCCGAATTTCGTAAGGTAATGAAGATATTCAAGACAAACTCTATTTTTGTTAATTTTGTTTACCCTAATAGCTTTAACAACCATATATTATATTATATTATTTTCTCTTTTTTCTGTTGATACAGGTATGACAACCATTCTTCTAAATGAAAGTTTCTTTGAACAAATATTCAATGGTCAAGATATATCTATTTGTTAATTATCATGTATTGAATATTGATTTAATAAAATTTTTGTATAATCAAGTATAATTTGCAAAATAATTTTTCTATATATAGATGAAGTGTTGTGAAGTTAACAAAGAAAAACATATATTATCGGCTCTATCCATTAGCTCAACTCTAGTCTCCAACTTTAATTATTTTTTAATCTTTTTTATTTACATAATAGCATTATAATACTCCTTAATTTTGAAAATAATAGAATTTTGATAATAACATTGTGATACTCCTAACATATGCAGAATTTTGAATTGACGTTATTCTTTTATATTTTGAATGGTCCAACTATAATAATCGAATATTTTTGCACAAGGGAACATTAATTTTCTGTTTAATGTTTTGGAAAAGGCATGTTCCTTTTTTTATTTCCATTTCCATGCATCTTGTCCAACTAAACAATCACTCTTCATTAATTCCTTTATATTCAATGCATATAGGTCAGGCACATAATTCATTAAAACCTAACTTTGAACAAATTTCTCCATCTCTAGTGAATAAGCATCATTTTCCGTCTTGTAGTTCTATATTGCTTCATAACTTTGACAAAACCTATATAGGTTGGTCACGTTCCTTAATTGTTTTTCTTTATTTGATTCTATCTTCACCTAATAGTTTTTTGTGCCTTAACATAAAGAGAATTGGATCATTTTCAACGACCAAAGCAGTAACCAAATTATTCTTAACTTTATTAACCATTTCATCATCTTTATTATATTCTTGTAATCATATACGATTTAAGTAATACGGACCATGATTCTTCTTAACCTTAAAATAAAATGATTTTACGTAAAAAAGTTTAACAATTAAAATTATTTGTATAATTGATAAATTCTAATGTAAATGATCCAAATATCTAATATCAATTTTAATAGTATATATATTCCCGTTGCTAGGAATTAACATATTTTTATATTGACATATAGCATTTTTTAAAAATAAATTTACAATGATAAAAATTTAGAATAATTATATCAATAAAAGCTTAATATTAATTATTATTTGACATTAAGATCCTTAAGTGAAAATGAAAAAGAAAAGTTTTGATTTGTTATAAGATAACATTTTTAAATAATCTTTATTTTTTTAGCAAAGTAACAAACATATATATTTTCTAATTGGTACCTTATGTTAGGGGTAAACTGCGGAATTCTAGAACTCTTCAAACTTTATGTATTAGCGATATTTCTACCGAGATGTTGTTGTTGTTGATAATGTTTAATTAATACTATATATTTTTATTATATATTGCAAATTTACATGAATAGTTTATTAATATATCTAAAATAACTAGAAAAAGTGTCCATATTTTTTTATTAATCATTTAAGAATTAAGTAATATTAGTACAATTTCAATTTTTAATATTGGAAAGACTCTCTTATTAAAAATTATTTTATTTTAAAATTAAATTAATTAATTATATAACTGATAATAATTAAATTTTGAAAAATTCGGCCTTTATAGTTATTTTTAAGCCTAGCTTAGGCCCATTGCTAACTCTACTCTTTAAACCAATGTCATCAGTAAACTATATATGTTAGGATATATACTAGTTTTTAATATTTAGCAAGATGTTAGTATAATAATCATATGTTTTTCATTCTTAAAAAAACCTAAAAAGTTGTGAAATAAATTATGAAATTATTACAAGTATCAATAATACATATTTAG
>JANSVA010031418.1:0-14239 GCA_025504915.1 Erythroxylum reticulatum | reverse complement strand
TTTTGTTAACCTAGTTGTCCTTAAAGAACAAGAGGTAAATCAAATTGGTTGAGGATACAACAACAAGGAGAAGATAGGTTGCTAAAGGAAAAGATTCAAAAGCAAAGGATTCTGATATAAGAAGAAGGAGAGGATAGTGCAATGAGGATTTAAAGCTGTAGGAAAAGAGTCGGTAATACTCTTCATCTCATTTATGTTTTTATTATCCTTATATCATATCATGTATGGATTGGCATGATGATTTGAATTTTTTGCTTTTGCTGGAAAAATGATTTCTTAAAAGTTTTGAAATCTACCATTTCTCCAAATATAGTATGCTTTCTTTTTCTGATCCAACACAGACTGCACAGGGAAAGACGTGGCACTCCTCTTTAGCATAGGAGCATCACCTCCCCTTTTAAATTGTTCTCTCCCTTTTCTCTTTTTGTTTACGACGCTCTTTATGTTTTTCAATGTTTTCAACCCTCAATGCTACTTCAACTAGCTGTTGAAAATCACAAAAATTCCATATCACCACTTTCTTTCTGATAACTAGATGCAACCCTGATTCAAACCTATAGCACTTAGTCGCCTTACTCATTATCATCTCAACTGCTTACTAGGATAATTGTGTAAATCGGTGCTTATACTCACTCACCGTCATTTCCTTCTGGATGAGACTCAGAAACTCTCTCTACTTCTGTTGAATGTACACCTTAGACAGGTACTTCTTCTTATAAGCAGCTAAGAAGTCTTTCCATGCCAACACTGACGATCTCATCTGAGTTCGTGGTACACATTCCCACCAATGCAAGGCATCTCCCTGAAGCAAACTAGCATCATATTCAACTTTTTCCTCATCTTCATAATCCATCTACTGTAACACTCTTTCTGTCTTCCATAGCTAAGTCTCTGCTTCTTCTGGATCAGTGGTCTCATAGAAGTTCACTACCCCATACTTCCTCAGCTTATCAAACTGCGTCCTTTTCTTAACTGGGGCTGGAGTAGAAGATTGTGGCATCTGAACTATGGCCAGAACAAATGCTTGAGAAAATGCCTGAAACATCCTCGGATCCAATGGAGCAGGAACTTGCTCTTATAAAAGAGGAGACACTAGCATTTGCGAACAAAAAGGCCCACTACCAAGCCCTATAGAAGCGTCAAAATTTCCTAGGGCTACTGACTCATCAGTACTCTCCTCTCTTGGCAGAGAGTCAAGTGTAATTGATCCTTGTAAAACTTCTCGTGTGCTTGTACAAGGGGGCATGTTACTCTGTCAATTAAAACAGTAACGATTAGCTTACATTTCATTTTAATCTTATTTCCTACTTATATGCATGATATGCAAGTCACTTAATGCAATCAATCAATTCACAATGCAACAAATAATCACATAGCATACAATTTATACTATTATGCATTCTAAGCTGACGAAAAACCTAGACTCTGATACCAAAAGATGTTGGACCCCATTTTTAGAGTCCAACTATCGCTCTGATTCCAAAAAATGTTAGATCCTGTTTTTGGAATTCATCATTCACTCTGATATAAAAACAGGTTGGACCCTATTTTCGGAGTCCAACTATCTCTCTGATACCAAAAGATGTTGGGATCAGGTCCCATTCCTTTACTCTGAGGTGACCGCTCGAGGCTGTCAGGTAAGGATCACGCGAGGGTAGGGTCAAAAGGATTCAAATTCAAAGGATTTACAGCGTGGAACGTGGTGGGTTTGTTGTGGTGAACACCTCATGGGAGAAGTTCACCACGGCCAACCTTTGGCTTCGCTGCGGCAAAATCCCAAGATCCGAAACCCAAACTCCAACATTCAAACACAAATTTGCACATACTAGGCACATACACTCATTCATACTTCCTAGTAACTTTTCATCGACCTATTCCAATATTCTAAACATATACCTTCTTACTTATAATTCAAACCATCCAACTCACCCACCAGATAAACATAATCATATACAAAAGAATCTTTAATTCTTCATTTCATTACTAAATCAAAAGTGTTTGAACAAGCTTCACTTCCATATCATCATACACATGACTAACTTAAAACAAAATACATTAGGATGCTCAATGTTGATATGCACCTGAGGAGTGAAAATAGTAGGTTGAGCTATACAACTCAGTGGTTAATATATTTACAGCCATCGATAATAAGCCACACAATCAAACAAATATACTTATATTTATAACAATTCAATAATTCACAATTCAATGCACAACTCATAATTAACAAAATGTCATCATATAGAACACATTATGTCAGTTAACTATCAAAGTATCACACTCAATTATGCATCATACATAACAAATCAAATTTGCAATGCATAAAGAACTGGCTCGAGGGTTTTATGGAAATGAAATGGAGAAATCAAAGTTTACGCCATGAGCAAAATGAGTCCACTTTTTGGATCTCATATGCCACAAGTGGGCAGTGGGAAGAAGGCTTTCTGTCAATATGCATGTGATGAACGAAATGGTTCCACTCTTATGTCAAACAAAAGCACATAATCATGCTCAAATCATTTTATCATATGCTCATACTTTTAGGCTTTTTCTTCTTTCATTCATACAAAATGTTATAACCTTTTTAAAGGTATAACATAATGTAATTCATCATGCATTTTCAAACATTCACAACGATTTCAATTTCAAGCAACTCAACATACACACATATAGGAATGAATTTTCTCGATTACACAATAACTATAAATACATTACCCACCAAATTTCACTTGAAAATCCAAGTTAAATTGTGCCTTTCCTCTTGCTCTTAGATAGGGTTTTGTCGGTTTCCTAACACAAACAAATTTTCCGTTCAATCTAAATTTAAATGAAATAGTATTATGTGCTCAACTTCCATCCCAAAATTCACTATCTTAGAGACTAAATTAAACTATATTTCTTTAGATAAATTTTATCCCTATGTCTCTACTTTACTCTAAATGAAAAATCACTCCATTTGTATATATACAGAAAAAGTTATGGCTAAAATACCAAAGCATGTTCAAGTTGTGCAGGAAAAACTTTGCTACAGCGAACCAAGGAAAGTTGGTCACGGCTAACCCAAGAATTGGCCATAGTGAACTTTCACAAAAACGCAACTCGTCTACAAATTTTCCAAATTCTCACTTCCACATCTCACACATAACCCATCTTTCTCTCACTCAAATCTTCTTATAGCATAATACCACATTACTCTTTGTTTTCCCTAATTCAAAACCCATTAAAATAACAAATGGGTTCTTCTTCTTGACACAAACCCTACACAAATCTATTTCTTTAATCCCTTTTCTAATAAAGCTAGAAGAAAGATGTTAGACTTACCTCTAATGGGTTTATTTCCTCTCCTTTTCTTCTTCATTCTTCTTCCTTCTAAGCTTCCCATGATTTTCTTCTCTTTTTCTCTTCTCTCATCGGTTTTTCTTCTTCCTCTCTTCTCACTTCCATGACACTTCTCTTCTCTTCTTCTTAATTCAAGACAATTTTATTCTTTTATTTCCAATTATATCCCTCATTAGTCTTGTTCTCCCAAAATTACCCTTTCGCAGAGGTTCACTGTGGTGCAATCTCCAAATCACCACTCAACACTTTTTTAATTACAACTTTTCTGTTCAAATTTCATATCTCCATTTACTCTCACTTAATTAATAATATCAATTTTAATAATAATCAAACAAATCATAAATATTAAAAAAATAAATCAATAAAAATTAATTAAAAAATTCGGGGTCCAATAGAATAGCTAACACCGGTGTTGTAGTCAACTGATATTTTACCTCCTGAAAACTCCTTTGGCATTTATCAGTGTATATTAAAGGTACATCCTTCCTCAGAAGTTTTGTCAAAAGGGCTACGCTCAGTGAAAACTCCTCAACAAGCCTCTTGTGATATCCTACTAACCCAAGAAAACTCAGAATCTCAGATATATTCCTCGTGGCTTCCCACTTCATCACTGCCTGAACTTTCTTTAAGTCCACTTGTATGCCTTGTCCAGACATTATATGACCTAAGAACACTACTTGATCTAGCTAGAATTCACACTTACTAAACTTGGCATACAGTTGCTTCTCCCTCATTATCTGTAACACTAGCCTTAAATGCTCATAATGTTCCTCACTATTCTTCGAGTACACCAAAATATCATCAATGGATACAATTACAAAATGATCTAAATAAGATTGAAATACCTTGTTCATTAATTCCATAAAAGCTTCCGAAATGTTTGTTAACCTAAAAGGCATCACTAAAAAATCAAAGTGCCCATATCTAGTCTTGAATGCACTCTTTGGTACATCAGCTTCTGCTATCTTTAATTGATGAAGATCTTAAGTCTAGTTTAGCAAACACACGAGCTCTTTGTAATTGATCAAAGAAATCATCTATCCTCAGCAAAGGATACTTATTCTTCACTGTGACCTGATTCAACTACCTGTAATCAATACATAGACTCATTGTCCCATCCTTCTTTTTCACAAAAAACACTAGAGCTCCCTAAGGTGACACATTAGGTCTGATGAAACCTTGATCTAACAACTCTTGCAATTGGGCTTGAACTCCTTCAGTTCGACAGGTGTCATCCAATACGGTGGAATCGATATAAGAATGGTACCCGAAACAAAGTCTATCGTGAACTCTGTCTCTCTTTCTGGGGTTAACCCCGATAACTCACTAGGAAATATGTCCAAAAAATCTTTAACAATAGGAATATCCTGAATTGTCTGCCTAGTATAGGTGTCAATCATGTAGGCTAAATAATCCTCATATCCATTTCGAATAAACTTAAAGGCATTCATCAAAGAAATTAACCTGGCTAGCACTACTTGACTAATACCTTGAAACACTGCTCTCAACTAAATAGGGGATTTAATGATCACCTTCTTAGTATAACATTTCATCACAGCCTTATGTGCAGTGAGCCAATCCCTAACTAGAATAATATCTATCTCCTTCAATAATAGTACTATAAGGCCAACCTCTAACTCTGCCTTATCAACTCATATAATACACTCCTTTCATACCTCCCCAATCACTATAGTACTAGTACTACCTGAGTACTCACTACTAAACCACATTTCAGTATCTCTCTTTTATAATATAGTCTAGATGCCAGATGTAGTGTGATGAATGAATGTGTAGACTCAGGATCTAACAATGCAAATGCCTCAAATTTAAAGACATGTAACACACCTGCAACAACATTTGGGGAGTCCTGAGCCTCCTGTCTGGTGAAAGCAAAAATTCTGGACTGGGACTGTGGTTGATTACTCCACACTTCACTCCTAACACTAGGACCTCTGGAACTAGTTCTACCTCTACCTCTACCTCTCTATCCTATTCCATTAGCTCTACTTTGTTGAATAGTTGTCTTAAGTCACTAAGCCCCCTCTCACTCCAGACTGGGCTCCAGAAATTGTAGGACAGTCTCTAAGTTGATGCTTATGAGAGCCACAACATAAATAAGCTCTCGGTAACCTCCAACATTCCCCACCATGTTTCTTTCCATAGTGGTCACAACTAGGCATATGTGATGGTTGCCTGATATATGTCTAACCCCCCCCCCCCCAAACAACTGACCTATGCTAGAATAGCCAAAGCCACATCTCACCCTAAACCCTAACTATCTCGATCTCTATTGTGATCATGCGTTTACTAAATCTTATTCTAGATTCAGCTTAAAATTCCCCATATCTCTTCATTTTGGGCTCCTGTCTATACTCTGCTTGTCCATCCTTTAGCAACTGCTCGATTCTGATCGAAGCAGCTCTCAATTCAACAAAACTACTTAGATTGTTAATGACTAGCCTTGTTCTGATTTCCATATTCAGCCCATCCTCAAACCATCTACATTTGTCTTTCTCTATCGGGATTAAAGTTGTAGCATGCCCCATCAACTCATTGAACCACACTTCATACTCAGCTACTATAGAGTTCCCCTGTTTCATATAGAGGAATTCCTTCATTTTTCAGTCTAGGTAGATTTTTTACATATAATTCTCCTTGAAAAGTTTAGAGAGTCTTTCCACATTAGTCTCCATGGTCGGGTAGAGACACCAAGAATAGCCTTCCACCACTGATATGTTGTACCTTACGGTAGCGGGATTGCATAATCAAACCTTTCATCAAACTCGCAGTTCATTTGATCGAACACCTGTTCAGTTCTCTACAACCAACCTTCTATCTTTGTAGGCTGTACTTCCATAGAAGTCTACAACTCCATGCTTTTGGAGCTTATCATACCTCCTCTCCCTTCTCTCATAAATTCTCAACTGCATCTATTCTAGCTGAGGTATTGGAGGCTCTCTATTAGCTCCTATAGACTCAAGGTCAGTTGACTCTGCTACTTGATCTCCTATGACAGATGACCTATATCAAACAATACTTGTGATCTCTATACGAATCTTTGACCATATATCACGTTTAATATGTCCCTAAGGATGTCAAATCATGCTCTAATACTAAAAATTGTAACATACCACTACCATAGGATATATGCCTGAAGTCTTGAGAATATCCGAGCATATGCCCTACAGGAATGGCATGTTAGAGTAGTCACATTCACTTAATATGGCATTAGACACATCATAAGTAATAATAAAACAAATTATCTCATTTCATTAACAAAACATGCTTTACACTATTATTTCATTACAAATCATCCATATATTTACAATACAAAAACCATCTATGATCACACTATTTTAAACAAAAGATTCTACATGAAACAAAAACTATGCAAAGTACTCTATCTAAAATCCTCAAATGATAGCTGACCAGACCTTTGAGCCATATCTTGATCCAAAATGAATAGTACTAAACTTCTATTAGTTTATTCTACTAGCAAGGTCTCCGCTTAGTATCTGAAAATCAATGTTGCAATTTTGATCAGTTTTGCGAACTCATTTATTGAAGCATCATCGTTGTGTTCACTCAAAACAAAACACATATATATCAATGAATAATAATCATCTCAATCAAAGTATCACTTCATTCAGAGCTATAACTCATATTCTACAATTTGCATCATAATACAAGAAACATTTTAAAATACAATCACTTTTTAAGTCATTCCAAAAGTACATTATGAATGTAGGAATATCATGTAATCATTTCAGAATATAACACTCATTTATCATAATTCTTTATATCATTGTAAAATTCAAAAGCATTTCTCAATGTCAACACAACATAGTTTAACATTCATTTGAGTGCAAGGCATAAACATTTCACAATTCACGTCATAAACATTGTAAACTTTTAATACCCTGGAATGAATCAATTGAGTGCTTATGATATCATTTAAATGTGTAGAAAATCATAATTTATGTGTGTTTATGTTTTCATTAATTCTAAAAACAAGCTAAAGTTTTAATCCTCAATATGAAAATGAGTTATTACAGATAACCTCAGAGACAGTCAAAGAAAAGGATTGGTATTCGGCCTCTGTGTTAGACGGAGCAACACTAGCTTATTTCTTAGAACTCCAGGAGATGAGATTGCAACCTACGAAGATAAAAAACCACCGGCAAACTTGCAATCATTAGGGCACCCTGCCCAGTTGGCATTAGAAAGGTATGAATGGAGGTGGAGGAGGATTTTTAAAGATGAAGACCAAAATTGAAGGTATGCATCAGTTAGCAAAGTATACATGTCACAGCCTGCCAGTGGGCATCTTTTGGAGCATGCATATACTGGCAAACGTGATTAAGAGGAAAGGATATTTCAGGTCTAGTGAAAGAAAGATACTGAAGGTTGCCTACTACACTTCGATATAATGTAAGATTCTCAAAATTAGGATTAGAGGAAGCACTCAAAGTTATAGAAGGAGCTATAGGAGTATAAACCAGTTTGGCATGTAACATGTTTATATGATTAAGTAGATCTAGGATGTACCTTTGCTGAGAAAGAATAAGGCCAAAGGCAGAGGAATGAACTTCAACACCCAAGATCTTTGGTAGGAAATGATGCTCCAAGCATAGAGATGAGACTAGTGACAATAAAGGAACTAGAACCAATGAGGATTATGTCATCAACATAAATTAAAATATAGATTGTGTCACCTTTGTGATGATAGATGAACAGGTATGTATCCTCCTTTGAGGGAGAGAATCTCAACTTAAGAAGTTTGGAGGAGAGATGAGCATATTAGGCCCGTGGAGCCTGTTTACGAATATAGATGACTTTCTTAAGGTAGCAGACATGGTTGGGGAAGTCAAGATGGACGAAGGCAGGAGGTTGACCTATATAGACATCCTTGGTCAGAAGGTCGTGAAGAAAGGCATTTTAGATGTCAATCTGTCTAATAACGCAATAGGTTTGACTACCAGAGAGAACGTCTCAGTGTAATCAAGACCTGGTTGTTGATGAAAGCCTTTAGTGACCAACCAAACTTTATGACAAGAAATACTACCATTGGGAAGGTATTTGATATGGAATATCCAATTGTAACCAACTAATTTATGATAAGGAGAGGAAGGGACAATCTCCTATGTCTAATTGCTGAGAAGTGCCTACATTTCACTATATAACGCATGACGTCATTGAGGATGGCATAAAGTTGTGGTAATAGATGTTGGAATAAATTCTAAATACTTTAAAGTATAAGAGTGAGCCTAAGGAGGAGGCCATTTGATAGTACCATCGTGATATTGTTTAGGAGTGAAAATGTTGTGTTTGGATCTAGTCACTATAGGATGGAGGGAGGTTGTGAATAGAGGAGGGGAAATGGTGGTGCGAGGTGGAGAAGATGGGGATCTAGTGGGATGAGTAAAAGGAGGATATGGGCTACAGATTGAAGCAGAAGGTGATTTAGCTGATAAGGAAGCATTCAAACTTTGAGATGGGGAAAGTTATGGGCTAAGATCTAGCTAGTGGGGTGAGTGGGCTGGGTTAGGAGAAGTGATAGGATAGTAAGTTGGGCTAAGTGGTGGGCTTGGAGTTATTGTCAGGTTTGGGTTTAAAGGGGTTGGACCAAAGGTAGAATGTTGATATGTAGGAGAGGATTAGAGAGGAGTGGTGATGTTGAGGTTGAGAGGCAGAATACGAAAGGACAAAGAGAGACTTGGGGTAGGAAGGGATGAGTAAGGAAAGTAAGACTTATCAAAAAGAACATTTCAAAACGTGTAGGTTTTTCTAGTTGCAAGAGAGTAGCAGAGGTAGCCTAAATTGTTAGAACTATAACCTAGAAAATTGCAGAGTTTAGACCTCAGTTGGAGCTTGTTTTTGGTGGATGGACAAAGATGAGGCCAACAGGTAGACCCAAAGACTATAAGAAAGTAGTAGTTTGGAGATTTATGAAATAGTAATTAGAAGGGTGAGTGGTTGTTAAGAGTGGGAGCGAGGGGAGGGGAGATGATTTATGAGGTAAACTATAGTAATGAGGGCATTAGCTGAGAACCGTTGAGGTAGAGATGTTGTTAATGTGCATTTTATATTGATTTTAGAAATATAATTTCCTAAACTCTTGTCCATTTAATGTTTAAATTGCACTAATTAAGAGTTATTTGTTTTAATTCTAGGCATATATTAGATTTGGGACCTTTAAAAGCCTAAAGCAGGAAAAGTTGTCAAAGGAAGCAAGGATAAAAAGTCAACATTTTGGTCACCCAAAACCATTAACATTTTGGCCAAGACCAGAAAAAGAGGACGGTTAGGCATGAATGAAAAGAGTGGGATTGTAAGGTTTATGGGATATTAAATAGAGAGAAACAAAAAGAAGATAGTTGGCAGTAGAGAGGAAAAAATGAAGATAGTGAGTGTGCTTGAAAAGGTGGACTAAAAACTTTTATTAAAAACCTTCCATACATAGAGACAAAGGAAGCAGCTAGTGGCAGAGAGGAGAACCAAGAATGAGGGATGCGTGAGTTAGGTGGACCAAGAACTTAATTGTCACATCAATAGATGGAACAAAAGAACAAAGCTAGTGGCAGTAGAGAGACGAGAATCAAGACAACATGAATAGGAGAGGTGGACCATAAGGTTTATTTGTCAAATCAGCTACAGTAACGAAGGAAGAGAAGTTGGTGGCAACAGAAATCAGAGGGATAAAGGATGTTGGCAAAACGTTTTTAATCCCAGCAACCATGAATTTGTTGGGATTTAATTTGTTTTTATTCCTTATCTATTTAAATTTTTTGGATTTAATCAATGCAAATAAATATTATGACCATGATTTGTGTTACATTGATGAATGTATATAAGTAAGTTTTTTTTTAGGTTGAGGTTAGGATTGATATTGGATTACGACAATTTTTGTGGTATTGTTTTTTACTTGATTGAATGCATATTTAGTCATAAGTTAGCTTCATCACCTAGATTAAGGCCTTAGGTGATTGAATGCCATAACCAATGAGATTTAATATGTCAGAAAATTAATTAAGCAACATACTTAAAACTAAAGTGTAGACCAACCTTAGGATCTTGTGAGAGGATACCTAGGATTAACAAACTTAATTTTAGGCTACTTATATTGAATGTCTTTTATTCCAAATTATCTATAAACCAAGTATGTAATTCAGATTTAGAAGAGAGGGGAATCCCTTTGAACATTGGGTTTAACTTACTCAAGTGAAGTAGATCCTAAATCAATCCACCTTTACAAGTTTTATTGTCTAATCTAATTGAAATTCGATACCTTACCTAATTTTGTCAATTGATTAGGTCTAGTCATTTTTAATTCATACTTCACATCTTGCATATTTCCTTGATTCACTTAGTTTATTTTATCAAATCAATCAATTCTTGATCGTCTGAGTAATTTTACATCGTTTAATTTAATTGTCTTACGTGTTGGAATCTCTTAGGTACAATATCCAGTTCTTATCATTTTATATTACTTATCAATGGGGTACGCTGGCCTCTAGTCGGTCTAGATAGAATTTAATTTATATTGCTTTGTTTAGATCGCAACAAGTTTTTGGCACCATTGCTGGGGAATTTCCTTGTTATGAGTCATCAGGTTGGACGGTATTAATTGTCTCAGATTTAATTCCTACTTCATTGTTTATTTACGTATTTTAGTTGTTTGCTTTATTTATTTTCTTTGGTGTGTTTTATTTTCCTTTCATAGCTCTATTATTATTATTTTTATTTGTTCCATTTTGTTTATGCTCTCTCGTGGTCAAAAGCCTAAGAATTTGCTACTAGATACTGAGATTGAAAAAACTGCTCGCAGGTTATGCAACGAAACTAGATCAGCACAAAATTGTATAATAGAAGGATTAGAGAAGAGCAGTTTATAGAGATGGAATAGCATGAGAAGGGGTTGATGCCATATCCTAAAGAGAGAAGGGAGTGGACTATGATGGATTTGACTATAGGGCACAATAATAGACCTATGCCTCTCATTATAAGGTTGACAACCATAGCTGTGAGTTTTGAGATTCCTCACAGCATTGCATCCATGGTGAGAGCATCTTAGTTTGGAGGATTACCTTTGGAGGATCCGAACACCCATTTGGAGACGTTTCTGGATATTTGTGATTTTTTCAAGTCGTATAGAGTGTCGGATGATGTAGTGAGATTAAGGTGATTCCATTTTCTTTAAGGGATAAGGCTAGAGCAGGGTTGGCCAATTTACAATCAAGATCGATTACTACATAGGATGAGATGATAAGATTATTTCTGGATAAATTTTTCCCTCCTACCAAGGTTCCAAACATGAAGAATGAGATCACTTCGTTCATGCAATATGAAAATGAGAGTTTATATGAAGCATGGGAGCTATTTCGAGATATTTTGAAACAACGTCCTAGTCATGGGTTCTCCATATGGCAGTAGGTCAATACTTTTTATACAAGAATGACTCTATTGACCAGGAATACCATAAATGATACAACAGGAGATAGTTTAATGAGAAAGATGCCAAATAAGACCTAAAGGTTGATTGATGAGATGACCACTAGTAACTTTCAGTATCATATAGAAAGGCATCCCAGACGACCTATAGGAGCTTGTATAGTAGACAATATAGTGTCCTTATTAGCTCAAATGGAAGTTTTAACGAAGAAGTTGGATAATCTGATGTATAATGTGAGAGGAGGAGCTAGTTCTTCATTGAGGAGTTGTGTTATATGTGATCATTGTTATGGAGATTCCCATACATCTTCTAAGTGTCAAGTTTAGAATCCTTTTGCTCAAGAGATAGAAGAGGCCCATTATGTTGAAAATTATAATAGATAGACAGGGGTTCCATATTCTAACACCTATAACCCAGGGTGGAGGAATCATCCAAACTTCTCTTGATGAAACAATCAGATGGAACAATCATAGTCATCCAATGTTCAGAGATAGACACCTCTAAGTTTTAAGGCTCCTAATCCTGAGCCACAAGAGAAATCTAATCTTAAAGAGCTACTCTTGAAGTACATCTCCACCACTGAGGTTAAGATGCAAAATCAAGAATCTTCTATCAGAAATTTGAAGAATCAAATTAGTTAGATTACAAGTTTGTTGAAGGAAAGATCTTTGAGTTCATGCAAAGGAAAGGCCTAGCACTACTAAGGCCAACCCGAGAGAACATGCAAAGGAAATCTTATTGAAGAGTGGCAGACAGCTTGAGGAAGTTAAGAAGAAGTAGAAGGATAAGGAAGTGGAAAAGAGTGAAGAAGAAGAGAGTCAGGAGAGTAAGAAGGAGGCTAAGGAAGCACCAGCTGAAAAGGATGATCATCTAAGATTATTTGCTGACCTTATCACCCATTCAGTAAGACTTTAGAATCCTTATCCTCAAAGGTTGAAAGGTACGCAATTAGATAAATAGTTTTGTTATTTTCTTGAGATATTTAAAAAGTTTTATATAAACATTCCTTTTGTTGAGTCCATAGAACAAATGCCTTCTTATTCTATGTTTCTAAAAGAAATTTTGTCTAATAAGAGGAAGCTTGAGGAATATGCCACGATGAAGCTAAATGAGGAGTGTTCGGCCATATTATTGAAAAAGTTGCCACCAAAGCTTAAGGATCTAGGGAGTTTTACTACAACTTGAATTATTGGTGAATTACATATAGATAGGGCTTTCATGGATTTGGGCGCGAGTATTAACTTAATGCCTCTTTTTGTTTTCGAAAAGTTAGGATTGGCAGTGTTGGACCATATTTTTGGAGCACAACTATCCAAAATATCATAAACAGTGAGCGTATTATCCTGTAGGGTTAACCATAATTGGATCATCAAAATCATATATTGACTTCTTTAGAACAATTTTATCTCTATGTCTCTAGTTTAATTTGAAAAAATAATCAACTTATTTGGAGCTCTATAGATAAAGATATGATTAAAATAATGAAGTATGTTTAGTAAAATAACAAATCATGCTCTTCCAACCGATTCCCTCACTTTCTTTCCATTTATCTTTCTGAAATAAAAGTCTATGGCTACCAATTTTTATGTTTTCATTGATAACTGTGTTAGGAATCTATTGGTTAAAAAATCACCTCATTTGGAGGTCAGATGACAAAGTTATGGCCAAAAGAGTCAAACATGTTCAGAGTTGGAAAACCCTTTAGGTGCGATCCTGAGGATAAAGGTGCGATGGCGAGGATAAATGTGCTTTATTCCTCGCGATCGCACTCAAAGGTTTTCCAACTCTGAACATATTTGACTCTTTTGGCTGTAACTTTGTCATCTGACCTCTAAATAAGATGATTTTTGAACCAATAGATTCCTAACACAGTTATCAATGAAAACATAAAAATTGGTAGCCATAGACTTTTATATGCGGTTATTGGAAGAGATGGCTAAGCTTAGGATAAGTTTGAAGCAGGAGGAGCCTGATTATATTGTTACTACCTTTAGAGTGAGACCGATACTCAGAGAGAGGGTTAGGGAGTTACAAACACGGGATGTAGAATTGAGTAAGCTCCGAGAAGGAATTCAGAATGGCAAGAAATCTAAAGTAGTAGTGAGGGATGATGGACTTATGACTGTAGGGAATAGGCTTTGTGTCCCAAATGTCAAGGAGGTGAAGGATGAGATATTGGATGAGGCACATAATGCACCTTATGCCATACACCCAGGTAGCACCAGGATGTACAGAGATCTAAGAGAGCATTTCTAGTGGAAAGGTATAAAGAGAGATGTAGCAGAGTATGTAAGTAAGTGTCTAGTGTGTCAACAAGTCAAGGCTGAACACCAGGCACCTTCAGGCAAGTTAAGGCCATTGTCCATTCCTAAGTGGAAGTGGCAAAGGGTAACTATGGATTTTCTGATGGGTTTGCCCAAGACCTGTTGGAAGCATGATGCCATATGG
>JANSVA010031320.1:0-14244 GCA_025504915.1 Erythroxylum reticulatum | reverse complement strand
AATTTTGATGACATTCAAATAATAATAATATTAGAAATTATTGAACCGTTTTGATCAAAAAGAAAGTGAGACAGAAGCGGAAACAAAAGTGAGACGAAGCGGAAGCAGAAGTAAGACGAAAGACAGTGAGATGGAAGCAGAGCAGAAGTAAGATGAAAGAAAGTAAGATGAAGTGAAAGCAGAAGTAAGATGAAAGAAAGTGAGACGAAAGCGGAAGCAAAAGTGAGACAAAAGAAAGTAAGACGAGGCAGAAGCAGAAGTAAGACGAAAGAAAGTGAGACGGAAGCGGAAGCAGAAGTAATACGAAAGAAAGTAAGACGGAAGAAAAACTAAGACGAAGAGCCGATACTACGTCGAACGGTTAGCTATTTTTAGTTAGTTACAGAACTCAACTAAATAACTATTTCTACAAGAATCAAGAAATCAAAAATCAAGAAGAAAGAAGAAAGAAGCAGTTATCAAAAAGCAGTTGAAGATGAAGGCTATGATTACAAGTCGGAGTTGAAGATTAACAAGTTAGAGATTTTAAAAAGTTTTTGATCTTTAGGAAACACTCTATTCGTTGTGTGAACCACTAGACCTATCATTACTATAACAAAGCTCGCAATATCTTTATATAATAAAGAAGAAAAGATGAGAGCCTAAAGGGGCTCTGTGAAAAAGAATACTTGTACTTGTGAGAAGAATAGTGAAATCTCACAAAAGATTCTGAGGACTGGACGTAGCCCACAGTTTAGGGTGAACCAGGATAAAATTACTGTGTCAACCTCTACTCTCTAACTCTTAATTTTCAATTTCTATTATTTTATACAAGTATATAGAAGTTAATTGCAATACATTGTGATTGTTTACTTAATAGTTTTGAAAAAGTTATTTTTCAAAGAAATTTGAGAGGGGATTGTATTCACGCAAGAAAAAACATAATCCAACCCCCCTTCTTGTGCATTTTGTCTATTGAACGTAAAGTCTATATTAACACGTGATTTACTTCAGTAATCTTACTAATTTTGTGAAAAATTTTGATTTGTTGGGTTATAGTTGGTGTAATATCCTGCCTCCTAAAATTGTTAAGAGATTAAACTGTTAGATTGAGTCACATGAGTTATTTCATTTAAGAATTTATGAGTTGCATTTCACTTACATGTATAGTATTCATATACATATACTAATCATGATTTAGAAAACATTGTAAGATAGTATATGCACTCAATTAACAATTCCAGGGTATGGAACGAAAATGAATGTGATATGAATGTACATTCCCAATGTTTTGCATTTTAATTTTCCAATAACATGAATTGATGTATTATAATTAGTGAATTGGGAATTTATTGTTACAATTGAGTAATTGATAGATGATATGTGCATCTAGTTTAAGAAAAATGTTAAAGAGCAAGACAAATTTATATATGAGAATTTAGGTTGATTAGGCCTATGAAATGGTGACATAAGGCATTGGGAATAAGTGACAAATGACTCAATTAAATGGATGAAAAATGGCTTGAGTATAATGTCCAAAAGTGGCCTTTTAAGTTTGTGACAAATGGCATTGTAGGCTTGTGACATGTGGAGCAATAGGATGGTGACATGTGTAGCTTTACAAATGGTGACAAAGATAGCTTTATAATTGCTGACATGTGTAGCATTACAATTAGTGACATGTGTAGCCTTACAAGTAATGACATATGGAGGCTTAAAATGAGTGACATATGGAGCCTAAAGTAAGTGACACATAGACCAATAAAATAGTAACATAGGGTCTAATAGAATAACGTATGTACTAATAAAATGGTGACACATGGACCAATAGAATGATGATACATAGACTAGTTTGACCTTATTGAATTTTATAGAGAAAATGGATGAAAAGGGCATTATAAGTAAGAGTGAAGGTCTGTCATAAGGTTAGAAGAGGGAGAAAAACGAAAATGCGAAGAGAAGGAGAGAAAAAGGGGAAGAGAAGAGGAGAAGGAAAGAAGTTATCAAGGTAAGTTGAAATTCTGGTTTCAATTTCATCTTTCTATTTCTATTTGTCTTTCATATTCCTATAGCACAAATTTGAAGAAACTAAAACAATGAAAGTTGTAGATATAGGTCTTAACTTGAGCTTTGTGAAAGTGACTTGACAAAATAGTGACTAGATCTCGAGTTATGCTTATTTCCCTAATATTGCCTATGATAGACTACTGTGTAGGAACCTTGTATTATTTCCTGACTTTTAAGGACTTTAGAGCGCGAATTAGTGAAAGTATAAAACATGAAAAATGATTATTAATGTCTTATCATAAAACATAAAAAATGGTTATTGATGTCTTATCAAGGAGATGTATTGATAATTATTTATTGAGGGTTGAGTATTGGTTGCCAGTCTGTTTTTTACTAGAAACAAGAAATAATTTGGATGGAGATTATATTTTAAAGGGAGATGTTGTTTGTGTAATTTTGATTAAGACTAATGGAAGTCTAGTTTCGGGGGGCACAAGAATTATGGCATTTGGATCTTCGTAGAGAGAGTTATGATTAAAAGAAGATAGCTTATTCTTAAAGGAACATTAGGAAGAAAAGGATGTAAACATTACACATAAGGTTAGGTTAGCTTGATGGTTGAGGAGACATTGAGCTAAATTAATAAGTGAATTATTGACCTATTGGCATATGTTAGAATAACGTTTATGATGATTGGCTAATCGTGTATTAGGGATAACATATTAACCGATCTTTATACCCTTGACGCTAGTACATAAAAGTCGAGTCCCTGTATCGATACCTTTCTACAGGATTTGTGGGTGATTCCACACCTAGGGTTTGCACACTTACAAGGCCATCACCTAGAGTCATGACGCTCTTGTAGATCTAGTCTAGACTCACCACAGATAAAATTTGAGTCAACACCGAGAATCGGTGGCTGTGCACACTAGTTTGGCCGACTAATGGCCACACACATGATTGTTTTGGCTTATTATGATATTTATTTTTTGACAAGATTTGATTTATACTTGTGATGTTTTTCTACTTGTACTAGAACTAGTACCTATGTTCACCAAATAGGTGATTAATAGGCTAGGCTTATGTGGTTCCTAACTAGTATACATTGAGCATAGGCTAGGCCTATGTGTTTCTATGTCATGTATGTTCACTTTATAGGTTATCTACACGTCTTGGTGTGTATCGAGTTCTAATTGTCATAGATGTTTTTCCTACTCACTGAGTACATAATGTACTCACCCCCTCCGCTTTCTAGCCATGCAGGTTAATTTGGTGAGATTGAAGCTCTAAGTGTATCGTGCAGTATTTTGACATTATCAGGGCATTACCGCACGTGGGTAGTCTCTGTTTTGTACTTTTGTTGTATAGTGGCTCATGAACTATTTTTATTAAGTTGGTTATGTTGATATGCTTTATAATTTTATAAATTAACTCTTGACTGTCTTGTGGTATATAAATGACCTTATGTATGAATCCTTTGTATTATTGTTGAGATTGATCTTGAGTGGACTTAAAAGTCTAGAAGTTGTGGTAGAGTTTTAAATGTGAATATAGAAGTGCATTAAAAATTGATTTACAAGTATTTTAATTGTGTTTTAGGATTTTCAAAATATAGTCATTGTGTTGTCCAAATGTTTTCAAAGGATATTCGGTTAGCCTTACATAGTCGGTTTAAGGGTACTGTGAGTATCCTTAACCTGGTTATGTGGTGGTTGTCATGTGCTCGATGTGGTTCCGAGTTTACGCCATTTTGATGAGATATTAAGGTTTCATTGCATTGGTAGTGATTAGGAGAAGAAAAATTAAGAAAACTAACCTGTAGAACCCTGGTCAAAGATGAGATCTATTGCTTGAAGTGTTTTATTTTTCCATTTGATGATTTAAGATTAATGAATGATATTAGAAAGTTAGTTTAATGATGAAAGAATGAAAGAAAAACCATGGAAATGATTAGATGAGTTTTTGGCCAAGGTTAGGATTTAAATATGTTATGATCCAAAATTCTATTTTAATGTTTTATGGTGTTTATAGCATGGTTTTGATGCTAATGTAGTAAAGAAATGAAAAAGAAATGGTTTAGAATTAGTTTTGGTTGAAATTCAGCCAAGGGTGCTTGATTTTGTAAAAATTTATTAATAAATTTTTATGGCTTAAATGTATGTATTAAAATGACATGGAAGTATATTTGGACTGGTTTTAAGTGTTAGAAATCAAATGGAATTGATTTGGAAATGTTTAATGTTAAATATGTTAAGTTTAACCTTAAAGGCATTTTTGGTATAAAAGTATAGTTATAATATACTGACCATGTGAATGTAATTAAGGATGGTCATTATATGTATTTGTGGTATTTGAATTATTAAATGAAGTGCTATGTATTGTTATTTGGAGAAAAATTAGGAGGTGTTTGTTTCCATTTTTATTTTTGGTTTTTTGTTTTTGTTTTCAAATTTAGTAAAAAAACATGTTTGTTTGAGTTTTTAGTTTTAGTTTTTGCTTTTGGTTTTGGTTTCTTCAAGTTTTAAAAAATACGAAAACCATAAAAATTAGTTTTTGTTTCCTGATTCTTTTTTTTACAATCTGATTTACTATCATTTAAATATATATTTTAATTTTTAATAAAAATTATGAATAATTTAATTCAACTTTATATATTTAATAAATTAAAATTAAATATCAATAAAAATATGAATAATTTATTTTTATAATTAAATTATATGTAATTAATTTTTAATAATTATTAGTGAATGTAATTAAATTTAAAAATATAAATATTCAAATAAAATTTTGATTTTTAAATTATTTATTTTATTAAAATAATATAATTTTATTAATAATTTGTTAATAAATATTATCTAAGAGATTAAATAAATTTATTTAATTTAAAATAATTTATCTTTAAGTTTTATCTAATATGTAATTATTATCGGCGAAAAATATAACTACATTAACATTAACAACCAAATAGGTTTTTGTTTTTATTTGAAAGAAAAATTGAAAATGAAAACTAAAATCTACAACAGAAAAGTAGAAATAGAACCAAACTACCCCTTAGTATATGGAGTGTATGTGGAAAGTAATGAAGTTGACATGGTTTATGGTGTATTTGATTGGAAAATGTATTAAGGAGTTAAATGTATTCATATCAAGTTTTCATATGGGAAAATGAAACCAATTGAAGGATTTCAAAGTGGTGAAAAGGAAACTAGCAAGTTATGAGTGTATTTTTAATTGTTTTATTTAAATAAATTGTTTGCAAAAGAATTGATGGCATGTGACTTTATATTATATGATTATGAGTTTTATGTGAACGATATATTACAAGTGAATATTGCTAGTATAATCGTATGTTTTAGCAATATATGAGTTGTAAATTAAAAGTTAAATTTTGTATGATTGGAAGATACATTGAAATTATGCATTAAATTGAATGTTTATGAGTCCTCCCATAATTGATTTCGATAAAAAGATGAATTGAAAAAGTACAAGTTGCTTTTTCCCTTGAAAAGACCCATCCCGAAGTTCCGATTCTGTAACCTATATGGAGCCCTCCTAGTAAGCCCACGGTAGCTCTCCAATTGACATCTAACTCAGTCAAAAGGTTCCCGCAAAGCTAAGCTGTTCAATTGTTAAAAACCTTTCATACTTTAAAAGTTAAAAGTGCGAATAATAGTGGGAAATTTTTTTCTAAGTCATTTTATTAAAAATTTCGGTAGCACAATGACTACATTTTGACATTCCCAAATTTTAAAAAGCCCTATAAATTTTCAAAACACTTTTATATTAACACAAATTTCTCACCTACAAATTTTGGACTCCAAGTCCACTCACAAGCAACTGCAAACAAATAATTCTTAATACATCCATTATTTACACAAATGTACATAAAATGACATAAGTATAGTAGCACCTCACGGTACTACTAATTCTACAATGGGATCCCAGCTATTGTAGCATCTATACATATTCTTGGGGTAGTTTATTTAAAAACATAAAAAGGTGAGCTAAACGAGCTCAGTGAGTGTTAATCATTTTACTGAAAATTAAACCCTTCATAACATCATAACTAAAATAATCCTGCACAGTAGGAAAGCTCAAGGTAAAATAATCACCGTAAACATTCATTCTTGAATCATCAAATCTGGTAATAACATAACATCTCATAAAACACAATTTCAATTTTTTGTATCTAACTTCCCTTGTGTACCAATCCTAACTTCCTTTAGAAGTAATCGATATCAACAAAATGTATTGTTTGTCAATTTCCTTCCTAGTATAACTCCATAGTCATGGATACTAATAAGATCAACTCATTAAAGAGCTTTTAAGTCTAACTACTATATAACTACCTCTATGAATGTTCTATGTTACTGGTGTAGTTTTTGTGAAAGTATTTATTATCATATGGAATTTTAAGAGCTCCAACTTCACACTAATTTATCTAACAAAATCTTTTAGCACATCAGCTATGATAACTAAAAAAGTATTAAGAAATTACTGTAAAAGTTATTCAGTTTTAAGACTCAATAATTGCAAAAGTTGATTAGGTTATTTAGCATTTTAATGATGGAAAAATAATTTAAATATACATCTGGAGGATGAAATTGATTATTATGGTTGAATTCGTTGAGGATTAATTATTGATATGAGTAATTGATGACTAAATTTTCATATGTTTAAATGTTAAGACCTTATAGAGTGACTGATTAGAATAAATATCAATTTTAGCGTAAAATTTTGTGTCTAAAGTCAAGTCTATTTTTGAATGTAACATGATTTATGGGTTCAAACAAAGTAAAGTTATAGATGACATTGTTATGAAATCTTTAATCAATACTGATGATTAAACAATATTTTTTGGAGTAATGATCAGTTTGATGTAAGCTTTCAATTGTGCATATATTAGTATATCGATTCTAAGTATTAAACATTCATTATTTTAAGTTTCTTTTGATGTAAGTCATTTTTTTTATTTCTTGAAAATTAGATGAGTGTAAATGGTGGTAAAATTTTTAAGGAAATTTTATTGAAAAGTTTTGATCTATAATGGAGAATTGTCTCACTAGAATTTAAGGCTATTACTTTACAACTAATTATAATTGATGATTGGGAGAATGATAAGCATTACGTATGAGATATTTGAACAAGTATGACATGGAGAGTTTAGATGACTAATTTTTTTTAGTAATTAATAAAGTCTCAGATTAAGTTCTGAGGTACCTGAAATTACATAAGTATTTTCTAGTATTAAAAAAGGACAAGTAAAGATATTTTTATTGAACATTAGAGTTACACAGTGGAAGTTGAAGTGTGCTACTTATTTGTATAGATTGAGGTTTGATAAGCTCTAAATTGCGTTATGTGACAAGTGTAGATTGCATTGGATTTTTGTATGTAGTTTAGTGTGTGTTTAGGTTAAGAATTGTGTTAGTTCATAAAGATTTGTGTTTTAAGTGTTTTTTAGGTCAGAACATATATTTCATCTTCAATTATATATATATGAGGTGTCGTCATGAGTTTGTTAGTGTTTTAGGGCATTCAGAGAGCCATATTTATGACAAAGAGCCAAACAAGCTAGCCATGATTGTGCCACCAAGGGTCACGATCATGGCTTTCGTGCAGATATATGCACTGTCACTTCCAAATTCAAGTTTCGAGGGACATTTTAGATATTTTATATTCCGAAAAGACACTAAGGTTACCTTAATTGGAAAGACTATAAAAGAATTATGATGTAACCCTAGAAAGGAGCTTTACAATCAGCCTCCATTTCAAATCGTTAAAAAGAGAGAGAGAGAGAAGAAGAAGTAGACCCCGATGCTGCTGCTCCCATATGAAATAGTATCTCAATGCTACTGCCTTCCTGATTTGTCTAACCTAAGTTCCATTTTCTCTTCAATTCCTTTTTCACTTAAATGTATAAAGTTGAGATGGATTGTATGGAAATAGATTTTATGTTGTTGATAATTTTCTAAACTCTCCTTCATGATTTTACTTTGAGTTAATGTTGATTTAGTTATTTTGTGTGTTTATTGGTTTGGGTGTTGTGATTGATTAATGTATTTTCATGTTTTGGTAATAATGAGCCAGATAAAATTGATTAGATCGGATTAATGAGAGTTAGGTGATCTAATTGACAACTTAATCAATATAGTTAGTAAATTTATAGAGAGAGATCCTGTGTTAGACCCGATTGTTTATTAGAAAGCTTTAGAACTAATTAGAATTGTAGGTAGATTGTGAATTCAAAGATTGCAAGTTCCATAATTCGATTAAGGTTTACAATTTAGGTTTTAATAGTTATAACGAGAGAGAGAGAGAGAGAGTAATCAACCTTACGACCGTCCAAAACTGAATCCCCATAAACACATATAGGCTAGATTAACATTAATGATAGGTAAAATCCCATGTCTTATAACTTGATTAACTTTCTTGATGGATTTCCATTGTGCCTCGTGTGACTACTCAGTTTAATTATGTTTTATTGAAAATTTCACTTTACAATTCTTTAATCAATTTACAATTCTTTAATCAATTTCTCATATTTATTATGTGTGTTGATTTGTGTAGTTTTTATTTTTTATTCTTTTCTCTAAGTTTTAAACAAAGTACAACCTAAATTAAGTGGTGCTTAAACATAATCACCGTGGGACCATATCCACTTTTTACTGCAAGTAATGATCTGTATATTTGCAATTTTTAGCATAAAATAAGTAGTTTGCTTTTGCAATCAATAAGTTTTAGGCATAACTGTCGGGTAGGCTTAGATTGGTTTAATTGTTGTAGTCGAAGACCTTTTCACCATTTTTAGTAAAAAGAAAATAGAGAAGTTGGTCATAAAGTAGATGACACATCAACTTGGATATAACCAGAAAACAATGGTGAATCTCAAGAGTTGAACGCTAAAAAGAGATGGAAAGAATGATGGTGGATGCAATACATTATGGAGAGCGATGGACCCTTATGGAGAGCAATGCCCATAGTCAATGGATTGCATGACCATTGATGCAAGCGAGTAAATTTGAAATTGAACCATCATTGCTAAATGTAGCACCCCACTCCTAGAAGGACACATACGTAATATCCTGAGAGATATTCAATACGAATCCTAAAAGAATGGCATGTTAAGACAGTCGGTAAATTATATTCATTACTTTTACTTTAAAATAACATGTAAAAGGCGAAAAAGAGATAATCAATTTCAACCCAACTTATTTGTACCCATTTTTAGTATAAAAAATTACAATCATTATATAACTCATCAGAGTTTCAGTAGATACTTGGGCCCATTACAAAAATGAAACACTTGTAGTCACAATAACATTTCATTCAAGATCATTTTTATACACATTGAATCACACTGAAGACTACATTTTTCAATTCAATATAAAGGAAATACATATGTTGGCACACACTGATCCCGACCTAGAACTCTTACTTAGAGCCTCTCTGGAGTCTTTTACTAAACCCTAAAAGCCACGTTGCAATTTTTTATAAGTTTTACGAACTCAATTGAGTAACCATTCTCGATGGTTCACTCATATAACAAAACTTAGTCATTATATAATCACATAGTTCATATAGTCAAATAGTTCATATCAATTTATCATTACATTTTAGCTTTTCAAATCATTTAATGAATTCCAACCATAAATGAATTCTATATGTATGAGACTCACATTTGTTTTTATTATTGTAACGGAGTGCCTATCACATATGTATACAGATATTGGCCTATTTGGCTCAGTCAGAACAGAATCACGGAGCATATCTCTACGTTAAGAAACAGTAATCATGGAGCAAAGCTCTACATGTAAGTGCTTTCAAATTGGCTACTCGGGTCACAACGCCTTTATATTACATGTATTGAAATGATATGTATGTCACAATTTATTTATAAATTCAATCAATTTCACTTGCATGTATTATCACAGTATAACAGTGTCAGTATCAGTAGCCATCGGACTAGGTCTGGCATTTAACTTTTTTGTTAAGAATTATAATATTCAATTAGGCAGTCTCATTCATATACAAGTAACACTTCCAACATTATTTGCATGCATCAAACGCCTCAGATATATATTGTCCGGAATTCAGTACATAATCAGTCAATGTAGTTCAGTAATATATCAATACAATTCAGTAATATATTGAACAAAACAAATAAAGTGAGACCATCTTGGTTACTCAAAGTTGCTTCTTTAAGCCTATTGCCTTGACTTTCTAGCAATATCTGGAAGCGGTCGCGCTACTTGCTCTTTTATATGCAATAAAACAATTTCATATCACTAGAGTGCTTATGTAATAGAATAAACACATTTATCAATGTTTCATATCTCATGTATGTTCAACAACAAATTCTTGGGTATATTTTTGTATTACAATGATGTACATATCAATTGTACTCTAATTGTATTGAAATTCAATCACTAATTCTTCATTTCAACTGTTTCTGAAAACATTCCATTCAGGTCAACTGTGTATGATCAATAAGATCTAGAACATGAAGGATTTAAGTAATACTTCCTTCTAAAAAATTGTTCCGCTATGTCTTAGGTCTCTAATTAAACCAATATCATTCAATTTGGTTCAATATATTGAAAGTTATACTCCAAATACGTCAGTCTATTCTTAAGTTATAATAGAACTCTTACTTCAAATTTAGAACAGATTTTGGAATTCTTTACACCAGAATTACAATTTGAATTCTATAGGAAAATTGTAGCTTTATCTCTCTAGGTTATTTAAATTAAGAATAAACTCATTTGGAACTCTACAAACCAAGATATAATCAAAATACTAAAGTATGTTCAGTAAAATCATCCCAGTTATCATACTTCAGTACAGTCACATTTTCGTCTTAAACTATTAAATCAATCCATTTTAGAAAGTCCTAAATTTTGGTAGAGATGAAGATCAATGTATTATGAGTCTATTGGTTCAATTACTATGTCAATCGAATGTCTGGAGAAGAAGTTATAAGAAAAAGATCAAAGGATGTTTAGAAACAAACAAAAGTTGAAAGTTGCAATCGTGCATCTGAACGAACGCGATTCTCCACTTGAACCTCAACACGATCGCGCTTTCTCCTTTTCTTAACTGATTATTTCTCTTCTTCTTCTCGTTTCATTTTTCTTTCATTTCCAGATTTACACACTTTTGAATCATCCATATTGCATTTATAACTCCAATACAAACTCTAAACAAATTACATTCAAGTTTTCACTTCAAAAATCACAAATCCGAAACTTCATATATACTTTCTCTCTCTAGTGCATTTATTAGATCTTTATTCTCATTTCAATCTTCTTCAATTGACATATAAAACACTTAAACCAATTCTTCTAGCTCAAAACTCATTTCAACACTATCTTATGACATATTGTTCCTCACATATGAAAAAACAATTCATTCATCACCGAAACTACTCTTCTTAAACCCACGCATCCATGTATATATTTACATCGTAAAACATCATCAGAGTTACTTACTTGATTTAGCTATTCCCGGAAGTAAGAGTGAATCAATGACACCTTATAGAAATCACAATTTGCTATTCGGTGATGGATAACTAGAAGAGTGTTTTGGTGATTCTAGTGAAGAACAAACGATGTTTGGTAACCTTTCTTTACTAAACACTTAGCTACGTGTATTCTTTGCACGAAATACACACGTCTCCCAAATAAAACTTCCATATGTCATCATGTATGTGAGCCATTTGCCACCAATTTAGTCAATCCATGTATCACACTTTAAACGGTTCATTGTTCAATATTTTTCCTAATCCAAAAAATTCCAAATTTCATAAATTCCTAAAATTTACCAAAAATTTCGAAATAATACTAACAGTCTCCAAATAAAATTTTACCACCAATAAATCACAATTTACATTTTAAATCACATTATTCAGTCAACTATACCCGAAAATGTCAATGAATTCAAGAAAAATTATTTTATAAATCAACAATAAATATTAGTATCTGTGTGAATATACAATGATGCATGAGCATGTAGTGCACTTCTAATTTCTCACAGCTCAGTTCACAATTTTGGGGTCTAGCCTCGAGCATGGGATGTTACAATTCTCCCCTTTTTAAGAAATTTTATTCTCTAAATTCTTAAGAAATTATATTCTCGAAATTCTTACCTGATTAATGATACAGGTGGGGATATTGCTTTTTCATATGCTCTTCAGTTTCTCACGTTACTTCATCACTCGAATAATTTCTTCTAATTGGCTATAGTTAATAGAACCATTTGCTTTTCAAGTCTCTTATTCAGATATCTTACTATCTTAACTATTTCTTTAATGAGGTCATACTATCTCATGCTAAGATTTCTTCTTTCCTAGAATGATTTTCTCAATTCATTCAATTCCCACTGTTTTCATACTGGCTTATTCTAATATCTGTTCACTCATATTAGTTTCTCTACATATTTCAATTTATTTTTAGCCTTAACCCTATGAATTGATAACATATTCACCAAATGAAATTTGTATGTCCTGAACATATTTACATAGAATATAGTGTGAACCTAAGTTCTCCTCACAGTAAGAATAGTGTTACCTAAAATTCTAGAATCTAATCACCTAGTTGGATACCTTACATCGACAAGCTACATGTACTCTTCGTAGCATATTTAACATATTGTACTGGAGTCTCCATTAGAAATGGGACTCCAATATTCTTTCTTGATTCATTCCTTATTCATTTCTGATTCGTTTATTCATTGATCAATCTTAAAGTAAACCATTTGGTCTATTTAACTTAATTCAGTGAAATTCTTCTTTAAAAGAAGATTTCTTGCTACCACATCTATACTATTCAGGTAATCTTTATCAATCAATTGTTTTCATCCTTATTTATCAGTCATTCTTAATACCTTAAGAAGATTAATTTCTATATCATCAAGATCATTTCATCTTATTTGAAGATGTAGTTAAGACAATTCTCCAATTACTAACATTCACTAATGATACCTGGACTTCAATTAATGCTAAGAAACATTTCCATTTTTGTGCCTGCCACGATCAGGGCAAAAAAGTTCATGATCTTGATTCATTTTACTCAAATTTATCATCCATAGTAACATTATTAACGATCTCAGTCTATCCCCGATTGATCACTGTAAGCACTTTCATGTATTATTCTAAGTCATCTTTACAAGGGAATCATAACTAACAATTATTTAACAAGTTATAGATTATTGCCTATATCATTTCCATATATGTAACACATATGTGCTCATTATCCCCACTTGTCATGGTGATCCCATTTTAGATATATACTCATAATACCAAATCAACTTAACGTTAATAGCTTTTACATATGTCACTATGATTATCTCACCTTCCATTTACTATCATATCGCTATACATATGTATGTTCACAACCAATTCAGAATTTTAGATACATAATTCTCTTGAAATTTCGATCTCAATTCCACATAGCACATTTACCAACAATCATTTCAAGTCCAAGTTTAACCTCTCTGTTGGAGTTATGTAAATATAGAGCCCTAGAAAGCAAATATATTTACATGTAACTTTATCTTCTTCAGTTACAGTTTTGTAATAAAAATATTTCTAACTAATAAAATAAAGGAGTTTGGTTTTATTTGTGTGAGCGTTATATATCTGGTCAAAAGGTACCAAGATTCTTTTTTAAGTAAAATACATATACATAGAGATGTATGGGAAATATGTATATTATTAGAATCTAAATTAATTAATTCACAGTTGAATAACCAAGTTGATCGCTTGATTATGGTTTTAGATTGTAGAGTTGCGATTTATCTCCATATAAGTAAAGGAGCTTAATTCAAGGGAATGATGAGTTTTATATCATGATAGTAGTTCACTATCGATAATGGAACTATTAAATGAATTTGGAATCAAGTATGTTTTCATGAATGAAGTGGGTAGTTACTTTAATCTTAAAACATACAACTTAAGCATTCACTTATTATAAATCATAATCTTGATGAGTGGTGAACTCATATGTGTTTCATTATAATTCTTGATATGATCAGAATGGATTTTTTACAGAGTATTAATCTAGTGTCGGCATGTTGGAATTACTAATTGAAACGTGTATCAAGGAACATTCACTAAAATAAAGAGTTTATAGTGCTACCGTCATTTCTAGATGTTTTAAGGAGATTTGGTGATTAAACTGGCGCCAGTAGGTTGATGGACTAGCTACCCATCAAATCTTAACACCAAGATGAGATCTTGTGTGTTAATCACCATATAAT
>JANSVA010031291.1:0-14245 GCA_025504915.1 Erythroxylum reticulatum | reverse complement strand
CATGCATACATGCATCATGATTTTATACAAAGTTCCAATATTGTTGACTAGTATGCTTATTTTTAATAATTTATATTTTCAGACATAATCAATCACAAAATGAATCTACTCACTTTGCTCTTAATAAATAAAAAATTGGAAAACAGAGACAATTTTAATGAATGGAGACTTAAACTTGACAATTTTCTTTAATATGAACATATTTCATGGGTTTTAACTAAAAATGAGCTTGCACCTCTGGGTGGAGATTCAACTTCTGAGAAAGTCCAACAATAGGAGCATTGGAATGCTAACAAGACTACTAAGTGTTATATTCTAGCTTCTGTCAGCGGCATGTTGCAAAAGCTAATTGCTTGTATGAAAACTGCTAGTGCTATGGTCCATCACCTACATGAGATGTTTAGGCAAGAGTGAAAGCTATCCAAACCTTTCATAATCTCAAACAAAAACCTGGTGAACTGGTGCAGGATTACATGATGAAGGCTATCTCTATGGTCACTAAGGCTGAGAAGCTTGGGGCAGATATGGATGCAGATATGCAGATGATTATGATCATCAATAGCTTAAACTCTTTTTTCAGCAGTTTAAGTTAGACTATGAGCTCAACAGCAAGGATTACACCTTGAGTGAGTTTATGAATACCCTCTAAAGTACGGAGGAGATATTAAATATCAACACTCATGGGCCAAAAGCTAATGTAGCATCTTCTTCTAAGCCCAAAGGGAAGGTCAAGCAAAAGAAGAAGGTCCAATAAAAAAGAAGGCCCAAATAAGGGTCAAGGAAAAACCCATGAAAAAAAGACCAAAGAGAACATCAAAAAAAGAGTTTCCACTATGATGAGATGGGTCACTGGAAAAGAAACTGTCTAGTCTACCTTGAGTCCCTCAAAAGAAAGCAAGGTATTGGTTTTCTAAGTTTGTTAGGAACTAGAAATGTGGCAAATCTATCTGATTCTTATATATTAAATTCAGGAGCCACTAACCATATTCGCAATTCTTTACAGGGGTTCTAGCAAAGAAAAAGACTACCTAAAGGCCAGTTTCAAGTCAAGATAGTAGATGAATCCTAAGTTTTAGCAGAATCAGTGGGAGTAGTTATCTTGGACTTTCCTAGCGGTTATAGGTTATATTTGGAGGATGTTTATTACATGCCAATGATTATAGGGAACATGATTTCTATTTTTTGACTAATAAAATTTGGTTATTCCTTATATTTTAAAAATGTTGTTTCAATATAGGAGAATAAGGATTTTATTTGTGTGCAATAATTAAACAGGGATTGTTCTTTATAGAACCTATGACAGGCTCACTAAACACCACAGAGATGATAAAACCAAGAAATTCCAATGTCTCTAGCATTAATTCAAAATATCTATGGCACTTAAGAATGGGTCGTATCAATCAAAAAAGACTTGACGGGTTAGTAAAGGATGGGATGCTTACAGGCTTGGATAAAGATCCACTACCCACCTGTGAATCTTGTATTTATAGAAAGATAACCAATGCCTCATTTCCTTCTAAAGGAAATAGATCTGAATTCATGTTGGACTTGGTACATACTAATGTGTGTGAGCCCATGAATGTACAAGCTAGAGGAGGTTATAAATACTTCATAACCTTTATAGATGATTACTTAAGACATGGATATTTATATTTGATGCATAAAAAGAGTGAATCTTTTGAAAAGTTCAAAGAATTCAAAGCTAAAGCTGAAAAGTAGCTAGGCAAGCCATTAAAACAACTTTGATCAGATCGAGGTGTTAAGTACTTATCTGGAGAGTTCTAGCAATATTTAATTGACAATGGAATTGTTTCCAATTTTTCATCTCCTCAAACACCTTAACAGAATGGTGTAGTTGAGAGGAGAAGTAAGACTCTGTTAGAAATGGTAAGATCAATGATGTCCTACCTTAGCCTTTTAGAATCGTTCTAGAGATATGCCATACAAATGGCAACATATCTTCTTAACTTTGTTCCATCCAAATCGATGCCTAAAACACCTAGGGAGTTGTAGACTGGTCGAGTCCCTTCATTGAGGCACTTAAGGGCTTGGGGCTACCCAGTCCATGTTCTAAGACCTAAATCCACAAAGATGGAACCAAGGTCAAAAGTATGTTTATTTGTAAGATATCCTATAGGAACTCAAGGGTACCGAGATTCTTTTGTAAATAATATACATATACTTGAAGATGTATGGGAAACATGTATATTATTAGAATCTAGATTAATTGATTCACAGTTGAATAATCAAGTTGGTCGCTTGATTATGGTTTAGACTGTAGTATTGTAATTTACCTCCCCGTAAGTAAAGGAGTTTACTTCAAGGGAATGATGGGTTTCATATCATGATAACAGTTGATTGTTGATAATGGAATTATGAAATGAATCTAGAATTAAGTATGTTTTAAAGAATAAAGTGGGTTGTTACATTAATCTTAAAACATACAACTTAAGCATTCGTTTATTATCGACCACAATCTTGATGAGTGGTGAATTCATATGTGTTTCATTATAATTCTTGATATATTCAAAATGGATTTTTTACAGAGTATTAATCTAGTGTCTACAAGTTGAAATTATTAATTGAAACGTGTGTCAGGGAACATTCACTTAAATAAATAGTTAATAGTGATATCATCACTTCTAGATGTTTTAAAGAGAATGGTGATTAAATTGGAGCCAGTAGTTTGATGGATTGCTTACACATCAAGTCTTAGCATCAAGATGAGATCTTGTGTGTGAATCATCATATAAAGTAAAATGGGAGATCTAGAAGAAAAAACAAACATAAGGGCAAAACAGTAATTTTACCCTTTATTGTGCTGGCTACAAAGGTTCAAAATAGTGTTTACAAGACATGAAATATAGGTTCTCATAATATTTAATAATTTAAGAGTTAAACTAATTCTCTTCAGTGGAATGAAATTTAGTTAATAAGCTCGAAATAATTTTATTGAGATTAAATCAATTCTAGGCTTATTGGAGCTTGAATTATCTAAGTTCAATAAGATTCTCCACTTGACTTCAAGGAAGGTTATCAAGCAAAGTAAGAAATATAAATGGAGGTTTTAAGGCCCATAATTGAATGTTGGGCTTGCACTAATTAATGGTTAATTAGAAGCCCAAATGTACATTTAGAAATGGGCTCGACTTTGGTTTAATTTGATTAATTAAATTAAAACAAAATTTTTAAGAAAGTAAAGTGCAATTTCGTTTTTCATTAGGGCTAAATGTGCAACTGCAC
This sequence comes from Erythroxylum reticulatum, assembly GCA_025504915.1. Taxonomy (NCBI): domain Eukaryota; kingdom Viridiplantae; phylum Streptophyta; class Magnoliopsida; order Malpighiales; family Erythroxylaceae; genus Erythroxylum; species Erythroxylum reticulatum. The sequence goes on along the minus strand of JANSVA010031291.1, from coordinate 11,002 downwards.
ATTTGGCATTGAATTGCTAAACAAAGATGGTATTTATCATGCATTATCATCATTAAATGGAGTAATGATCTTACCATTAAATGGTTTAATGGTTATTTTTTAATGATAGCATGTAACCTATTAGCATTCATTGAATTAAAGATGAAAGAGGTACATTAGATGGACCATCTTCCTCCTTTCATCATCAAAATGAAATTGATAGGTCTCATTTCTTTAGAAGAATATATTGTCTAAAAATGTCATTTTCTAGGTTGGAATGGCCATATAAAACTGGTCCAAAAACCTATCTTGTGAAAACAATTGTTTGAAGGGTTTGGGTGACTTATCCCAAAATTGTGGGAAATGGTTAGGAAGGTAAAAAACATGGGGTTTTGTGCAATTGATGAACTATATAAATGTTTAGTTAATTTATTTGGTACAATACGACTTGTTTAAGGCGTGTTTGAACTTAAATTAGGTATTCAATGTAATTAAGTAACATTTAGCTTAATTATGCATTATTAATTGAGATTATAATGTAAAGGTTGTATAGTTTAATAATGATGAATACAATGTTGATTTTCTTGGTGTGATCATGAATGAATGAGTTTCAAAGGCTTATGTATTATCAATTTGCTATGGATGTTTGTGAATTAGAAATTTCTGTTATAATATTGTGATAATTCCGGACCATTAGTGTCCGAGGAATTTGATATTTGGGATTATGTTAAAAGTGCTTCCTATTGTGATGACTCAATACCTTTATTGATATATTATTGCACATACTTGTAATTGTTTGACATATGAACCTGTTTTGTTTCAAAACTGTTAAGTCCTAGTCATGGGTAAATAGGCATGCCGAGAAGGGTCTATAACTACTCTTGTGACACTTCGATGTCTCCTATTATTGACACTTCGATGCCTCTTATTATTAAGACATAAGTCTCTCCTATTTTTTGATATCGATCACAGTATCTCCTGTATGATTCCTGTTACCCACTTTAGTAAAGCATATTAGCAGTCTAACTTTTTTTTGTATTTTGATACATGATTAGTTTTGTTAGAAATAAAGTCCATTTTGGTTCAAATCATGTTTTGTTCTGTAGGGTTTATACCTATGCTGATATTCAGTTCTGACATTTGTACATTCTGATATGAGATTTAAATGATTTGCTTCAACATGAGAAATAGTCTATAGTGATAAGTTATAATCTATTTTGAGATACATTGTGTTGTAATTCTGTTATTGGTGAGTTTTGCTTTGGAAAAAAGATATATTCTGTTCTTCTATGTCATATTATGTTTAGTGTTTCATGGTATTTGGATTGCTTTTGAATATGTGGATGTTTAGATGACTGTTAAAGATAGTTGTCAATATGTATTATCCAGTTTAGTTATTCTACACTAAGTTATATGCTTAGCACTGTGGATTTTCCCCGTGTAGGTTCAGATAGAAGAGTATAAAGGATGGGACAAAGATAACCGCAGTGGACAATGTAGATTATGTTTTGATGTGAATAATGTTCAGTTTGTTGTTGTTATTATTGACTTGTACTCAATATGATGGGATAGTTTGTATTTTGCATATATGGTTTGTAATATTTATACATAGAGTTTCTGAGAATGTTTGGAAATGTTGGTATGATATGTTTTGTTTATATGGTATGTGTAGCATCTGCATATCCTCCCAAGGGGCATGTGGGTGTTACACTTTATGCTTCTTGTCTTTACTTGCTCTAATCTTCCTCATTCTTACTCCATGAAGACAAAGGATTGTGAATCTCTACAAAACGAATTAAATATAGCGATTTCGACTCACATTAGCTTTTTCACTTCCAAATTGTACCTAAAATTAAATATGAACTAAAATGAGTATCTTAAGTGTTCTCATAGCAGTAATCACTAAGTGTTATGGAATAAATTCACAATAAATTAAGCAAATATCACTTAGCTTTTCACCTAATCTTATAGAAGTATGCTAACTTTTATTACTGTAGCAAACTTAGCTTCTAAAGAACCAAGATATAAAAGGACCTAAAGGGCATTGAGAGCTTTATCACTTCCCATAGATGGTGCTAGGAGAATTCAATATTATTTTATATAGTACTGAGACAAAAGAAGAAAACTTGAGTATGAATGATAATAAGGATGATGTTAGAATATCTATACATATATAAGTCAAATAGGTGTGTTTAAAGTGAAGTGTGAAGGTAACTTATTTACCTAGAGTAATAGGAAATCTGGAAGATGGTTAACTGGGAAAAGTTGGATAATGAGTTGGTTATCTATAAATATAATAACATGCTTCCCTAAAAGCGAAGTAATATTCTCAAACAATCTAGTATCTAATCATTTTTCGGTTGAGATATACAATATATTGTAATAGCTAACTAGAAGATCCTCTAAATGGATTTGAAAAATTAGTGAGGAAATGAGTGAATATAAGGATCCAAAGGTTTGAATCTTTTAAGTGTGTTAAGAAAGTACTCAAAGAAGAGATAAAGCTTATAAATCAATCCAACGTAGGCAAAACATTTAAGGATACTTAGAACAAAATAGACAAACTTCAATAATTGTAGAATGATTGTTAGACCCCGTTTTTAGACCCCAACATCATACATGGGATTATGAAGCTTGAGCATTGAGGAAGGCTTAGAAATTTGGAAATTAAAAAAAATCCTTCGGAAGCAAAGGCGGGCTTCACCATAGAAAACTGCGGTTTCACCACAGTAAACATATTGGAGAAAATACCTGGACCTTCGAGAATTTTACACCGTGGCGAGTGATTGAACTTCGTGTGACTGTGGGGTACTGATTCCCACTAATGAAGTGCATCCCCTTGCAACAAGCTAACTGCATAATCCAGTTTCTCTTATTCAGAGCACTTCATTTGAAGCAAGACTCTCTTGGTCCTCTTCAACCATGCTTCAGCCTCCTCCAAATTTGTAGTGCCATCAAAGTCTACAGCTCCATATTTGCAGAGCTTATCATACTACCCTTTTCTCTCCACTAGAGCTGGAACCATCACTTGTGACCCTTAGCCCATAGAATAAGTGAAAGCCTAGGAAAAGACTTGAAAAAACCGTGGATCTATAGGGTTTACTTAAGGCACAGGAGGTGGAGGTGGTGGCACTTCATGCTGCACACTAGGTGCCTCCGAATCAGTAGCAGAGTGTGTCTCAACATCTTACGGGGCATAGGATCCATCTGTGCTCCCTTAGTGAGAGTGATATTGAGTCATAGCTCCTCGACCTATCTTTCGAGGTGGCATTTTCACTCCTTCAATGTAAAACCATTGAAAACCTTTAGCTCATGCAAAACAATTTTCAAAGTATGCAAAACAGCTCAAATCGCATAAAACAATTTCAAATCATATGAAACAATTCAAAAAATGCAAAGTATTCATTTAAAACAGTGCACGTTTATTTCATGTCTTAACCTACCCAATTCATGCCTAAACCTAGTCCTACACCTGGACCTAAATCTAGTCGCTTTGATACCACAACATCGTTTCTGGACCCCAACATCGAATATGGGATCATGAAGCTTGAACGTGGAGGAAGGCTTAGAAATTTGGAAATTTAAAACAAAATAATCCTTCGGAAGTAAAGATGGGCTTTGCCGCGGAAAACATATTAGAGAAAATCCCTTAGACCCTTTGGGAATTTTATGTCGTGGCCAGCGATTGAACTTCGCCACGGGAAGTCAAATTTTTATTTTCACCACGGCAACCATTTGGTCTCGCCGTGGTGAACTTACTATGCCAATAAAAATAAAGAGCTTCGGGTGAATTTATGTTGCAGTGAACTTTTGGTTTTGCCATGGTGAAAACCCCTGAAGCAGAACCCAAAGCCCAAATTTCCTATCTTACAAATGCCAACTTAAAAAACTTCAACCACCTTCACCAATTCAACCCAAAAACAAAAATACACATAATATAAACAACATTTCTAACTTTAATCTCAATTCAATCAAAATGTCTTGCAAAAACAAAAAACCATGAGCAAAGCAAAATATTTTTCATTTATAACAATGGATAAGAGTTTTACAAGGTTTTAATGAGCATTTCAAGCCATATTACATCATAATCCAAAAGTAAATATTTTGCAAAAAGTAGAATTTCTCAAAATGCAACTAAAGCTTTGTTTTACAAAAACTAACTTCAAAAGAAAAAATAAGTCTAAACAGAGTGATGCCTTGGCCATTGACTCCGCAATCTCTTGCTCCTCACCTAAAGATGGGACGGAATGGGAGGTGGTGAGCTTGAAGCGCATGGATAATAATTTTACAACCGATAACAAGCAAAACCATTGTAAAAATTCACATGGAATCATAAAGCACATATTTTTCAAATTCTCATTCATCAAGCAATTTGTAAGCAATATAAATCTTACATTAAACAAGTTGGTCAACAAAGGGTACATCAAAATGGTTTGGGTGGATCTAAAAAAAACATACTACACATTTCCGCATAATGGTCCTGTGTAGCCATGAACAGAACATACTATCGCAATCCCACTTAATGGTCTTGCATAGTCGTGAACTTATGAGAGCCTGTAAAGGAGCTCCATGCCACTAGCGAGCAGGCGGGAGAAGCCTTTATTTGTCAAAGTCCACTTAACTTAACTTAAGGGACCACCAAAAACCCACATAACATGTATGTCATATCTTACAAACATGTTGCTCAAAATGGCACATTTTCAAATTTTGATTTTACAACCGTAGGATCTCTTCAAAAATCATTTTCACATTCTTTTCATAATTCAACAAAAAAATATGATCATACCAATCACATAACATCTTTTCAAAGCATTCAAGAGTTATAATTTACATTCATAAAATAGTTGAAATTATTTATTTCCATCATTTGAAAGAAAACATTAATGGTCTATTGCTTAATCATAAAATTGTAACCCACCTTGAAATCATCTTAAACCTTTCTCAAAGATGCCTCTCCTCTTGATCATCTTATGTTCCTTGATTCCCTTCTTGGTTTCCTTTTATAATAACAATATCCCAATTCAATAGGAATTCTAATAGAGAACCTTATATTACATATTTACTAAGATAAATTCTAAATACTCAAACTCTTCCAAAAGTCCCAACCTTCAGGTCAATTTTCCATGATCTTTATGATCAGGTAAATGAAAAAATTTGATAACAATTTATTCTATAAAAATGTTCCTCCTTCTCTTAAATTTCTAATGACACCAAAATCATTCAATTTGGTTCATTACTTTAAAATTTATACCCCAAACATTTTTAGGCTGTTCTTATACTAAAACAACATTCTATACTCAACTTCCATCCATAAATTTAGGTTCTTATAGACCGAATTAAAACTTTATTTCTTCATAAAACTTGTATTCCTATGTCTCTAGTTTACTCTAAATCAAAATCACTCCATTTGAAACTAAAGAAAAAGTTAGGCCCAAAATACCTATGCATGCTCTTTGCTGGAAAGTTCACCGCAGTGACCCAGAATAGTTTGCTTGAAAACTTACAAGTTCGTCACGATGACACCCGAGTTGATCGCGGCAAACTTTGATGAAAACAAACACAGAACATACTTCAACTAAATTTTCCCAGATTTTCACTTCCAACATTTCACATATAACCCATCTTAAACCTAAACCATGTCTTCTACTTCATTTTCAATTTCATTTCAACCCCATAACATTTACAAATACGTCAAAATCTATCTTTGGTCATTAACCCTAAAAGAAAACATTTGCCTAGCTCATTCATCAAAAACTTTCTACCTATATTCAACTTTGTTTAGGTTTCATTTAACCAAACCCATGAAATCTAAAGCATAACTTACTTGTTGAGGCTTCAAATTCTTCAAGATCTCCAAAAACCCTAGCTTTTCTCTTCTCTTCCTCTCCTTTCACAACACTCTCTTTCTTTCCCTCTTCTCACACACAATTTTTCTTCTTTTACACTCTTAATAATCATAGAATGTCCCTTTTTCCCTCCAATATAATCCTTATGTCTTTTAACCTTAAGTGATCTTCCAATTTTGCCCTTATACATTCTTACTTCTTCAATTTAACTTACACCATATTATGCTCTAACTTAATCTTAATTTCTCCTTTTAATACTTCTAATTCTATCATTCTAGGCAATAAATCCCCCTAACATTGACATGTTCATTAAACTCCAAAAAAAATGATTTATTTAACATGACCACAAAATTTAATCAATTTATGATTAATAAAAAAATTTGGAGCCCAACATTTCTCCCCTTCTTAAAAGAATTTCGTCCTCGAAATTATTACCTGATTTATAGAAGAGGTGTGGATACTTCTCCTTCATGGCCTCCAAGGGCTCCCACATGGCCTCTTTTACAGAATGATTTCTCCACAAGACTTTGACTAACCGAACTGTCTTATTCCAGAGGACCTTCTCCTTGGTGTCCAAAATCTCAACTAGAGTCTCCTCATAACTTAGATCATCTCTCAACTGAACTTCAGTGGTCTGAATGATGTGAGAAGGATCCGATCTATACCTCCTCAGTATGCAAACATGAAAAACATCATGTATCTGGGACAATTCTGGGGCAATGCTAACCTGTAGGCTAGCAGTCCAATCCTCTCAAGGATTTCGTAAGGACCCATATATCTCGGACTCAACTTGCCTTTCTTGTGAAACCTCATGACTCTTTTCTAAGGAGATGTCTTAAGGAAGACTTTCTCACTGACTTCATATACCATTTCCTTTTGGTGTGCATCAGTGTGGCTCTTCATTCTATCGTGAGTTGCTTTAAGCCATTGCTTAACTAAGTTGACCTTATCCACTGTCATATGGAGTAACTCCGGTCTGATCAATTTCCTTTCTCCTTCCTTATCCCAATCTATCGGAGTTCTACATCTCCTTCTATACAGTGCTTCATAAGGAGCCATCTGAATGTTCGATTGGCATAAATTATTGTAAGAAAATTCGACCAATGGAAAATGCTCATCCCAAGCTCCTTTGAAATCCATCACACATCCACTAAGCATTACCTCGAGTGTCTGAATGGTCCTTTCAAATTGATCATCTGTTTAGGGATGAAAATTCGTGCTAAAATTTAACTTGGTTTCGAGAGCTTTTGTAAGCTTCCCCAGAATCTTGAAGTGAATCGAGGATCCCTATCAGAAGTTATGGAATCTGGAATCCCATGTAATCTTACTATCACATCAGTATACTTCTTTGCTAACACATGCAGGGAATCAGTCTGTTTGACTGCTAGAAAATGGGTTGACTTCATCAACCGATCAATAATAACCCATATGGCATTATGCTTCCTACTAGTCTTGGGCAAACCTATCAGAAAATCCATGGTTACTCTTTGCCACTTCCACTCAGGAATGGACAATGGCCTTAACTTGCCTAAAGGTGCCTGGTGTTCAGCCTTGACTTGCTGACGCACTAGAAACTTACTTGTATACTCTACTACATCCTTCTTCATACCTTTCCACTAGAAATGCTCTCTCAAATCTCTGTATATCCTAGTGCTACCTGGAAGCATAGCATAAGGTGCATTGTGTGCCTCATCCAGTATCTGATCCTTCACCTCCTTGATATTTGGGATACAAAACCTATTTCCAGCAGTCATGAGTCCATCATCCCTCACTACCACTTCAGACTTCTTGCCATTTTGAATTTCATCTCGGAGCTTGTTCAATTCTGTATCCTGTGCTTGTAACTCCTTAACCTTCTCTCTGAGTATCGCTCTCACTCTAAAAGTAGCAACAATGCAATTTAGTTCCTCCTGTCTCAAGCTTATTCTAAGTTTGAGCCATCTCTTCCAATAAAGTTAGGTAATCTATCTGAACATAGGCTATTGATGATTTCCTACTTATGGCATCCTCCATGACATTTGCCTTGCCTAGATGGTACTCAATCAACAAATCATAATCCTTAATCAACTCAATGAACCTTCTATGTCTCAAATTCAGCTCTTTCTGGCTCAGTAAGTATTTGAGACTTTTATGGTCAGTAAAGATCTTTTCCTGAACCCCATACAGATAATGCCTCCAAATCTTCAAGATAAAAATCACTACTGCCAATCGAATAATTTAACTCATAAGGCTTCGATTGTTGTGAAGAATAAGTTATCACCCTGTCTCCCTACGTCAACACACAACCCAAACCCTTTCTCGAAGCATCACTATATACTGTATAACCCTCATCTCCAATAGGCAAGCTCAAAACTGGAGCATAAGTCAACCTGTGCTTAAGTTCTTCAAAGCTTTTCTGACATTCATCATTCTAGATAAATTTCTGATTCTTCTTTAATAAATTAGTCATTGGAGCTGCTATCATAGAAAATCCCTCAACAAATCTCCTATAATATCCTGCCAAACCCAGAAAACTCCTCACCTCTGTCACTGTCTTGGGTCCATGCCAATTCACCACTACTTTAACCTTCCTTGGATCAACATGTACCTAATCTTTCGGAATCACATTTCCAAGGAATATCATATCGTAAAGCCAAAACTCATACTTGTCGAACTTAGCATAAAGTACCCTCTTCCTCAATGTCTACAACACAATCCTAAGATGCCCCTCATGTTCCCCTTCACTCTTAGACTACACCAGAATTTCACTGATAAACACTATGACAAACTGATCTAGATATTCCTTAAAGACCCTATTCATAAGATCCATAAAAGTAGCTGGGGCATTGGTCAAACCAAATGGCATGACTAAAAAATCATAATGTCCATACCATGTCCTGAAGGCTGTCTTGTTTACATCAAACTTCTTAATTCTGAGCTGATGATAGCCTGACCTGAGATCAATCTTTGAAAAGACTGTTGCTCCCTGCAGCTGGTCAAATAGATCATCTTACCGTGGCAGAGGATACTTATTCTTAATGGTCACCTTGTTAGGTCTCTAATAATCAATACACATCCCCCATGTTCTATCCTTCTTCTTAACAAATAGAACAGGCGCTCCCTAAGGTGACGAACTCAGCCGTATATACCCCTTCTCTAATAGTTCCTCCAATTGTTCCTTGAGCTCCTTCAGTTCAGCTGGGGCCATCCTACACGGTGGCATAGAAATGGGTGCTGTTCTGGGAATCAAGTCGATGGCAAACTCGATTTCCCTCTTTGGTGGCAAACTAGGTAAGTCCTCTAGGAACACATCTAGAAACTTTCTCACAATCGAAAAATCTTCTAACTTCCCTTTATTCACATTAGTATCCAAAACATGCGCCAAGAAGGCTTTACACCCCTTTCCCATAATTTTGTCAGCTAACAAGGCCGAAATAATTCTTAGTGATGGTATTTTCCTTTCCCCCCTGAAAATCATCTTCTCACTGTTGCCCAAATCAAACTCAACCTCCTTAAGGCCGGAATCCAACTTTGTCTTATACTTCTCCATAACATCCATTCCTATTATGACATCTAGCCCCTTTAGATCTAGCGGTAGTAAGTCCACTAACAGTTGAGCACCCTCGAAGAAGAGCTTACAATCCTTATACACTTGACTTATAATCACATTCCTCCCTATAGGAGTACTAACAATTAAAGGACTACTCAGTGGCATTAAAACAATATCATGTAATATCATGCTTGCAAAACAAATGAATGCGCGGAGCCAAAATCTATCAACACATATACTGCAAAATTAATAGTTGAGCCATACCCGTAACAACTTCAGGCGTGGCTACAACTTCCTCCCTTATCATGGCAAGCACTCTTGCCTGTGCCTGACCCCTTGGCCTTCCTGGAGGAATAGCATTCTTTACAGCTCCAGAACTGCCTACTTCAGTGACTAGCCGGGTTCTTACAATTTTAGCTCTCTTTGGGGCTTGTAACCGCGACCCCTCTTACTTTGTTACTTGGGGACAGTCCCTGATCATATGTCCCTTCTCTCCATATCGAAAGCATGCCCCCAGTAACTTGAAAACTCTCCCTTGTGCAGCTTCCCACAATGCTCACATTTGGGGTTCATATTCCTAATCCTCTCCACCCTACTATAGCTTCTTGCTATTGAGGCTTACACTGACACTGCCCTTGCTTGCTTATTCTTAGCAGAGGAACTACTCCCTGCCTCACTCTGTTTGCGGGAGCTCTTCACGCCCCTTTCAGATATTGGAGCACTCACCCCCTTCTTGGAAAACTACTCTCGGTTCTTCCTCTTCCTACTCACCTCATACTTGATATTCTCTAGCTTCTCAGCCAAGAGTGCGACATATACCAATTTCTGGTAGTTACAAAAATTGTGGATCAAAACTTTCTCCTTGATCCCCAGATGGAGACCTCCTTCAAACTTACATCATTTGTCTTCCTCATTCGCCACAATATTGGCCGCATATCGGGAAAGCTGAGTGAAATTCAATTCATACTCACTCATACTCATGTCCCTCTGTGTTAGATTCAGAAACTCCCTGGCCTTCTTTTGTACATAAACCTTGGAGAGGTACCTTTTCTTGAACACTTCTACAAAATCTCTCCATGATAACACCAGAGGCATAACATGACCGTGGCGTACTGATTCCCACTAATGAAGTGCATCCCCTTATAGCAAGCTAACTGCATAATCAAGCTTCTCTTTATCGAGCACTTCATCTGAAGCAGGACTCTCTCGGTCCTCTTCAACCATGCTTCAGCCTCCTCCGAATTTGTAGTACCAATAAAGTCTGTAGCTCCATACTTGCGAAGCTTATCATACTGCCCACTCCTCTCTACTGGAGCTGGAACCAGCACCTGTGACCCTTGAAAGAACTGTGGATCTAGAGGGTTTACTTGAGCCATAAGAGGTGGAGGTGGTGGCACTTCATGCTGCACACTAGGTGCCTCTGAATCAGGAGCAAAGTGTGTCCTAGTGTCTTATAAGTATAGGATTCATCCATACTCCCTTTACAAGAGTGAGATTGAGTCATAGCTTCTTGAGCTCTCTTTCGAGGTGGCATTTTCACTTCTTCAACATAAAATCATTAAAAATCTCTAGTTCATGCAAAACAATTTTCAAAGTATACAAAACAGCTCAAATAGTATAAAACAATTTCAAATCGTGTGAAACAATT